>RXID01015216.1:0-39799 GCA_005019695.1 Trichopus zeylanicus subsp. travancoricus | reverse complement strand
TGAATGATTTAAAGTTTAAAATGAAAAAGGAATTTGAGATGAAAAATTTAGGTGCTGCAAGGAAGATTCTCAGTATGGAGATTGATCAAGATCGAAAGCATGAAAAATTATGGCTCAAACAGAGCAAGTATCTCGAGAAGATTATTTCTCATTTTCACATGCAGAATTCAAAACCCGTCAGTACTCCTTTGGCATCTCACTTTAAGCTTTCAGCTCAACAATGTCCTTCTACAGATGAAGAGCATGCATACATGGAGAACATCCCATTTTCAAGTGCTGTTGGAAGTCTAATGTATGCTATGGTATGCACAAGACCTGATATTGCACAAGCAGTCAGCGTTGTTAGTCGTTACATGACAAATCCAGGAAAAGAGCATTGGCAGGCCATGAAATGGCTATTAAGATATATTAAAGGTACTCTTAATATTGGTTTATGTTTCGACAGGAACATAGTGCAAGAGGCCAAAATTATTGGCTATGTCGATTCAGACTATGCTGGAGACCTTGATCGACGCCGATCCCTCACTGGTTATCTTTTCACTCTTTGTGGAGGACCTATTAGTTGGAGGTGTACCTTACAGTCAACTGTAGCATTATCTACAACAGAGTCTGAGTATATGGCAGCTACAGAAGCCGTCAAAGAAGCCCTATGGCTAAAAGGTTTGGCAAGTGAAATTGGTTTTTCTCAACATGTTCTTCCTATTTTTTGCGACAGTCAGAGCGCCATACACCTTGCGAAGAACCAAATGTATCATGCCAGATCAAAGCATATAGATGTCCGATTTCATTTTATTCGGGATATTATTGAAGACGGCGAGATTTCTTTACAAAAGATTCATACTTCAAGAAATCCTGCAGATATGTTGACGAAGGTGATTCCGATTGATAAGTTCAACCTCTGTTTGGACTTGATCAATATTCAAGGTCGTTGATCCTATCCCAGGAGGTAATGGTAAAGACATCTATTGAAGATTCAAATTCAGAGAATGAGATGATTCGAGCCAAGGTGGAGATTGTTAGCTTTATGGTGTTTCGAATCCGGATTTTTCGGATAGTCTTAATTATATTAATGGGCCTAATCCTTATCTAGATTTATCTTCTAGAAGTCTTAAATTAGTAGAAGTCTTATTTGAGTCAGTCTTCTATTTTGACTCAAACATCATTAGGCCACATCTATAAATACACCATTGATGTAAGGGTCTCAAGAGAGATATAGAAAATAGAGAGTGAGAGTTGGTGATATTGGAGTTTTGTCTCCGTCGTTGTAATCTTCTCTTTTCTCTTCCTCATCAATACAATATTCTCTGGATCGTCTTCGCACATATATCTCTTGTGTGCTATCTTTTCCTCTTTTCTGTTCTTCCTCTATATTGTGAATTGTGGTGGACATCGATATTTTCCGCAACACGCTCCAGCGGTTTCTGTTTACAAGGGGCACTTTTTTCCTATTCAAAACCCGCGTAGGGATGCAGAGAACCGGGTGGCTTCAGCTAAAACCGGCACTACCCCCTCATCCCCAGAGGTGTACCATTGGTGGCCTCACTTTTTAGCCGATTTTTTGTTCTCTGTGGAATCCCCAGGACCTAACTGCTTACCTCCTTCGAGCTTTAAAAGAGACCCAGCAGGGGATTGGTGTTCACATATCTCCGGTGTTCTCACTAGATGTGGGCTTTGGCGGGAGGCTTTCTTTTTTGATCAGGCTAATTCCGAAAGTAGAGACGATAGAAAACAGGCGAAACTCAAAGAAGAAGACAATGGGCAGATGGGGTCGCGATACCCTTTTAGGCGAATGCATTGGATCACCATTTATGAGACGGAAATCATGGCTCCAGCAGAAAACCCTAAACATCAATCCCTCAATCAACTTTGTTTTGGTGCATATTTTCTTTGTTCGAGAGGTTGATGAAGACGTGCTAACAGAGTGATCGAAAGTGGTACGCCAATTCTTGCAAGCAAACTCCCGAACAACAGGTAGAAGAGGGCTGCCTCGGAGAAAGTCCCACCAAGCAATATAGAGATTTTCCCGCTGGGTTTCAAACCCTTTTCTATCAATATCTCAAAATCAAGTATATTGCAGACTTACTTGATTAGATAGTGGTTTAGGATGACCAGTCACAACCGCCACCATAGTTCTTCGGAGCAATCCCCGTGGGAGCTGCCAACGGGACACGCCACCGAACCAGATTTCTTAGGGGGGAAGGAAAAGTACACGGGAAGAGAGCTCAAAGCAAGCGGATTGCCTTTTCTTAATGAAGGCAGTGAGCGGAACTTTTCTTTGACCCGCAAGGAACTTCTTTCACTGAAGTTTTTATCCTCTTTGCTAGCTCCTTTAGTGTGCTCAATTACTATATGTCATTTTTTTAAAATTTTCTTCTTCCAAGCATAAACCAGGTTCAGGATTCGGACTAGAAATTGCTATTTTCTCTGATGCAGTTAGCTCTCTTAGCATGTTTCCCATTTTTCATATCCAACATCAACGGGGACTAGCACCACCAGGCAGCTTGAAAATGGCCTTTGCTTGAGATCTTCTTGGATATGCTTTAGTTTACGCATAAAGCGTGGCACGCCCACCTAATAACTATGTAACTTCCATCATGCATTGATATGTCTATCAAGCATTAGTGAGAGGGGGTTGAAGCCACGTCAGTTCAAAACAAAACTGAGGCCAATTGTGTCCATTGACGACAAGGATGGGAGAGTAGTCCGAGGTCGTTTGGCTAGGGTAGCCAATGAAGTATCCGGAAAGGAAGCTTCCCAAGAAGGAGTGATTAAGAATCTTTTAGGAAGAAGCCATGCATTCTTGAAATAATCTCCAAACCCCCCGTTTACTTACCTTCTCCTTCTATTCTATAAAAAAAAGGCGAATATCGCCCGATCGCCTTTCTATGAGAGCAGCCCCTCTTGCTTATAGTCGTCAGGGTCAACGGTCTTTCGCTATAGCAGCTCCGAGAAGCTGGGCTTAGGGTGCGCCTCCTGCGGTCGTTTCAGTGACTCTACTCATAGGGCTTCCCTCAGCTCAGACTGGTGTCGCCACCAAAACCAGGACCGGAATGATTATCCCTGCCCGATGGGTCTACATTCATCCCTTAATGTCGTCGGGTACTGTTCACTTCCCCGCCATTCTAGTAACCGTCATCTATAATCCGCGCAGGTGTGTCCGGTCCTGGAGTGGACGAGAAAGAAAGGATTTATCGGAGCAACCCCCTGGTTCCAGACCCAGGAGTTCACTTTCCCGTATGAGCATTCGGTACATGTATGAGTCCGTGGGAAGAGTCTTCGGGTCACAGCTACTGAGGATCTCTCCCCTAATCAACGATGGGTCGTCTTAGGGTTCGCCGCGGAGATCATATTGGCATACTCTCCCAAAAAAAAAAAAAGAGCAGACCCAAGACGGGAGCGAGGGACAACAAGGCCATTTCCGTCCAACTTCTCAGGAAGCCGTACGTGGACGTTACCGCTCATACAGCTCCCAGCCAGCAAGCAGTTAGCTTTCCTCTACAAACAATGGAAGTGTGAATAAATCGACATCAAAATCAAATATAAAATAGAGGAATTCGGTTTTTCAACTCATATCAGCACTAACATGCATGAGAAGAGAGCTTCGGATCCCCTCCCCCTCCCCCCTGAAGAAAAATCCTTGTTTTGATTCGGCGGATTCGAATTACCATGCCTCCATGTCCGCCGATGTAGCTGACACTTACTTTGTTCAGTCTCTGAGTGTCACTTCAGCACCTTGTAATCTTTGAGAAGATCATGACGAACCCTCTCCGTTAATGTTTTTGCAGATTCCGAAAGGGGATCAGGACGAGAATGAATCCGGGAATCCAGGACATATTCATCCGCAAGAAGAAGCTCTCCTCAGTTTCGGGATTTTTTTAGAGAGAGGTGAGTCGAGGCGAGGGTAGCCTCCTGCTTCGCTTGACCGATTGATTCGGAGCCCCTGAACAAAACAAGAAGGAGCTGCTCTCGATGTGAGATCAGCAGCAAAGCAAATAAACTGTCATTTTCTGCCCCAGAACAGCAAGCAGCCTCCGGATAAGATCAGCATAAAAACAAAGACAGACAATGGACTGGACACAAACAAACAAAAGAAAGAAGAAGTGATGACAAGGTGCTCGCGGAACTTCTGTTCGTTTTCGCCTTGCCCCGATGATGCGCTCCTAGCTCGCGGAACTACACTGCACACCATACCGGAAAAAAAGTCTTTCTATTACTTTGAGAAGAGAATCACTGGTTTGCTTATATAAAATACATGCGAGTGTAGTGAGAAATACGAGATATAGGCAAGCCGCTACATGTTCTCCCCTTGCCCTTGAACGATAGATAGAAGAACTACTTATCTTTTCTTCTCGGTCGATCGGTTCGCATCTCAATAGGTCTGCCGACATCTTTTCTTCTATACGATAAATCGCCATCTCGTAGCACCACCACGACAGCGTTTCTCGTTCTTATTCTGAGCCCCCCATGCCGTGACTTCGACTTTGAGTATGATGAATGAGTGGAAAGATCCTTTTTATAAATTTCCTGTCTGATCCAACCAAAGAGTTCGTATCGTATAGATAGCCCTTCTGCACAACAACCGAAACGAAGGGTGTCGTTACAACACAAGAACAAGACAAAACTAAGAGTATGCTACTTACCTACCATACTGCTGTAGAGGAGGCCTTCAATCGAAAGAACACAGTCTGAAATCACCCTTAAAAGAAACAGAATATAGTTTACCCAGGACTATGAGATGGCAAGCACGGACGACCAATTGAGTTGGATACGTGCACCCGAGATCGGAGCAAAGGAAGCTATGCCGAGGCATGCGTGGAAATAGAGATTGCTAAACCGTTGTTTCCAGGAGTAAATGTAATTGCCAAACGGCATAACAAGCAAGAAATGCGTAAGACCTTACACATGTTGTCTTTGCTTCATCTCCTTCCGCAATCCGGACTTGATCCCGCTTCGTGAAGTACTTCGCCCGATCGAACAAGTCCGCACCCAATGGGGTGTATGGGGTACTTGTTATTGACAGTGACTATGTTGAGGGCACAATAATCTACACATAAACTTTCTTTCTTCTGGAAGAGAACAGGAGCGCCAAACAAAACGGGGCTTTGGATGGCCGAACAAAACCTGCTTCCAGCAGCTCTCCCAACTGCCGCTTCAGGAACTCAAGCTCGACAGGCGCCATCCGGTAAGGGGGTTTGCCCAGATGGCAGGCAAGAGAAAGAGCCATAGATGAAAGCATCGATAGCTGCTATAGCTCTTCGCGGCTATAGGGCCTTGGGCTGCTCTTTTGTAACATGCCACCTGTAAGCTCAGCACTTCATCAATCTCGGATCAACAAGTAGACCACCGGGTCCTCCTCGGAGTCTAGCACTGCAGCCACAAAGGCCCTTTCGAACACCTTTCAACAGCTGTAGTGCAGAGATAGACCGATCGCTTACGCTCCTCTTCGTAGGGACCATGCTTGGGCTCCGCTCGCACACCACACCACTCCACAGCTCTAGGCTACGACCCCATCAGACTAGAATTTCGTACGTCAAAGAAAATGCATTTGTTAGATTCAAGATCCGGCCTTGCTCTGCTTCACAAACATAGATGAATCTGTGCTAGACATAGCCTATCCCAAGAACAGAAAAAACTCGCAGATCTTCCCGCTCTGCTCTCGGTGCCTACTTCAATCCGTATAACGCCTTCTTCAGTTTACACACAAGGTTAGGCCGAGCCTTGTCTACTCTACAAAACCTTCCCGTCTGCGCCATTTATCTTTCTTTGTCAAGGTAACCGTTCAGGAACGCATTCTTAGCATAACGCTGGAACATCTTCCAATGAAGATTGGAAGCTAAGGCAATCACAACTTTGACGGAAGTCAGTTTAGCTACAAGACAGAGCCTTTCCTCGTAGTCTAAACCATACTTCTGCGCAAATCCTCGCGCCACAACACAAGTCTTGCCTTATATCTCTCGACAGTGCCGTCTGGCCTTCTCTATATCTATCCTTTATACCCACAACCAGCTAATGGGTGTCGTCCCCGGAGCGAGATCCCACCTTTCGTTCCTTCCCCCTCTAAAGACCCTCTTTGTCTTGCTATGTTGAGAGCAGAAAAGCCTACCTAGTGGAAGCCTATCCTATATCTTTGTAGCGCTTAGGCCCGTAAATGAAAGAAATAGCTTTTTCGAGTGTTCCCTTAAGTGGTCTTTCTCGCTTTAGCTAGTTGTAAAGATCTCCGCATTCAATTTACCGGAAGTGGCTTTCAAAATCAAAAGGAAGGGCTTTCTCGCTCTGCTGCTTGTTACGCCGTCTCTATGCTAACGTAACGATCTCGCAGCTTTCTCTAGCCCTGCTCCGACTCTTTCACTGAGCGTAGGACGCTCCGCTCGCTATTCCCATTGAGAAAGTCTCCGGGCCTGTAAACGGTAAACTCACCGTTTGACTCGCTCTTCGTTCGGGTGACGTCGTTTTCGTATTCGGTCATCTCGGAATTTCTCTATATCAATGAAGAAAAAAAAGTGTGTGCGAAGTTGACGTCACAGCTCTGGTACCATGAAAGACCTGAGAAAGGTGGCAACTAACGAATCTTTCTCTAAACACTGAACATTTTCCTTCATACAGACATGTTGTAAGTAGCGACCTGCATACAGGACTCTCTTACAGTATGAGCGATCCTACTCTTTCTTCTTTATATACGAAAAGAAAAGAATGAATGGGAGAGGGAAAGCCCTACCTCGACTTCAACCGGCTTTTGGAAGCATTTCTATTTCTAATGAATATCTCTCCCACCCGGGATGCGGCTACCCAGATAGAAAGCAAGCCCTTGCCCAGACACGGTGCCTAAGTGAGCCTTCGGAGCAGGTTCTTGCCATGTTAGTGAGTTCGGCCGAAGACTCCCTTTGGACGACCAGTACTTTCTGTGCAAGACCGGTTCTTTCGGAAGAAATGTAACCTTTGATGCAGGCGGATAAGGTTGCCGTACTATCTGCCAGTACCGTGGTAGTGACCCCCAGAGAAGAGTTCGTACCGTACTTGTCACCAGCTATCAAGTTCGCACTCGCAAGCAAAGGAAGGAAGAATGTGTTGGAAGTGACCTCCGATGAAGAAGATATGAGAGAAGACGTTGAGAAGGATAAGCGAAAATCAATTCCTGTTCAGAATGCTTCGCAGCTACCTCAGCCCAAGCGTACGGCCAAGTCTGCTTTTCTATATGATATAGTTGCGGATATGAGGAAGGTGCCAGCTTTAGTTGAATATTTTGATGCCCTGAGGTTCTCGCCGGGAGCACGACTAGCATTAGAGATGGCACTGGCGGAAAGGGCCATCTCGTACGGTGAACACGAGGTCTTCTTCTATGAGTCTGCGATGGAGTCCATTCGTTAAGAAAAAAAGAAGTATTTAGAGCAGTTGAATAGGAAGCCTAAGCTTGATCTCTCTTATGCGAAAGTGGAAGAATAGAAATTCATGCAAATTATTGGCAATAAAAATAAGGCCAATAAGAGGGTCTTTTCCAGTTTCCAGTTGCAGTTGACAAAAGAGCGGGCAGTGGGGAGTACTAAATCCAAAGAATTCGTTACAGGGGATTCGCTCAAAGCAAAGAAGCTACGGATGACCCTTAGCAGAAGAAGAAGAGCTAAAGCTAACACGGGCGGGAGACCCAAACTTTCATAGCTCAATACCCTACGTGCCCACCAGTACTGAACAAAAAGAAAATATGGATTTTCATGTGAATGAATTTCTCGAGATTTCATTCCAATCTCAGGGATTCACTACTAGCGCTCCTCCTATCCTACTTCTGGGCTTAACACAGTTCGCTTACCCGATTGGCTGGCTTATAGCGCTATGCGCTTGCCTTATGCCGTATATTGTTGGAGATGAGATCGACTATTTCCTTATCTATTATTTATTTGCTTATACTTGCTTAACTCATACAGAAAAAGATTAACTACAGATATGGCGCACCACATAGAAAAAGACAAAGAACGGATTCGGGGGCAGGTTGACAAGGAAGTCTATCATCGGAGGTTGTCAAGACATCGATCAAGCATTCGATTGAGGTCAGCTGTTGTAGAGTCGGGGCCCCATGACTGAAATGTCGAAAAATGTGAGATTGACGATTGGCTCGCTGAATTGGCTTTTCTCGCTTGGACTGGCTTCTTACTGGATTCAACTAATGTAGACCTATAGCGAGCGATGTTGTCAAGCAGATGGTTGTTCTGTCCTTTCTGAAGCTTAAGATTGTAGCTGAGTAAAAAAATGCACTTTTTATTTGACTTTTGAGCCGAACCCGTGGTCTTTGAGGAGCCCTGATGGCTTTGTGTTGATAGACCTCTTCCTTTCCCGACGGATGGTCGTCCCAAGCTTTTGTACTCTTTCATGGTAGTTGTTAAACCCGGCTTTCATAAAGCTCTGGGTCCGTTTAGAACCGAATTAAGATTAAAATCAAGGTAAAAAGAAGGGGTAAAGCGTAAAACACTAATACGGTCAAGTAAATCTTGTTTAGTTACTGATTTGTTTAGGAGATGGTTAAAATTTTTTGTGGATAAAAATGCCCTCCGGTGAGTACTGTTCACATACTACTGTTCATCTTCTTCACGAGACCCACGACGTCGCTAGCCGAGCTCGCGTGGGCAGTGATGACGGCGGCGGCGCTCGGGGGGTTTTTGGGTGTGAGGGGTGGGGGGGTGGGGCTGAGCCGTTGGATCGAGATCCGACGGTTTAGATGAACCGAGGGCATTTTAGTCAAATCCTTATTATAATTTAAATGAATTAAAAAATATTAGTGTTGTTAAATTTTTGATATTTAAAAAATAATATGGACAGGATGAGATCACCCTAACCCTGACCCCGTTCCAAACGACCCTTTATTGGTCAATAGACAAAATAGCTTGCCTTTCCTTTCTTTGAGGCGAGGGTCCGAAGGAGCTGAAACAAGTCAATCTACCTTCCCTCTCTCTGTATGCTCTGCTTTGCCTTAGGGATTTGGCCTGTAGTGTAGTCGCGCTAGCGTGAATGAGTAGGTGGGACCGGGGTAGGTGGATAGAATAGTAGGTATCGGTGCATAATTAGTTTATGTTTGGCTCCCTTGTTGAGGGGGCTAAAAGAAAGAAGAATGGGTTAAGAGGGCGGGTCACTAGGGGCGCATTTGGAACGGGATAGGATTAAGGTTACTTCGTCATGATCAGACTATTTTTCAAACATCAAAAATTTGACTGCACTAATATTATTTAATTCATTTAAATCATAATAAAGATTTGACCAAAATGCCCTCGGTTCATCTAAACTGTCGGATCTCGATCCAACGGCTCAGATCGTCTCAGCCACGAAACCCAATTATATACTCTTCTCCTCCTCAACCCCCCCCCCCCCCAAAAAAAGAAAAAATCGATGCCGCTGCCCAGCACGCAGCAGAGCACGATGGCCACCGACGATGCAGCAGACGTCGCACTAGTCTCCTCCTTCCCTGTCGACGACGCGCAGCAGACGCCGCACGAGTCCCCTCCTTCCCAGCGGACGACGCAGCAGACACCACACGAGTCTCCTCCTTCCTCGCCGACAACGCAGCAGACGCCGCACGAGTCTCCTTCTTCCCCGCCGACGACGTAGCAGTCGTCGCACGAGTCCCCTCCTTCCCCACCGACGACGTAGCAGTCGCCGCACGAGTCCCCTCCTTCCCCCCCGATGATGTAGTAGTCATCGCACGAGTCCCCTCCTTCCCCGCGGACGACGCAGCAGATGCCGCACGAGTCCCTTCCTTTCCCACCGACGACGCAGCAAACGCCACACGAGTCCCCTCCTTCCCCATCGACGACGCAGCAGACGCCGCACGAGTCTCCTTCCCGATCGACGAGGCAACAGACGCCGCACGAGTCTTCTCCTTCCCTACCGACGACGCAGCAGACGCCGCGCGAGTCCCCTCCTTCCCAGTGGACGACGCAACAGACGCCGCACGAGTCCCCTCCTTCCCTGCCGACGACGCAGCAGACGCTGCACGAGTCTCCTCCTTCCCCCCCGACGACACAGCAGATGTCGCACGAGTCTCCTCCTTCCCAGCCGACGACGCAGCAGTCGCCGCACGAGTCTCCTCCTTCCCCGCCGATGACGCAGCAGTTGCCGCACGAGTCTCCTCCTTCCCTGCCGATGACGCAACAGACCCTGTACGAGTCTCCTCCTTCCCCGCCGACGACGCAGCAGACGCCGCACGAGTCCCCTCGTTCCCCACCGACGACGCAGCAGACATTGTACGAGTCCCCTCCTTCCCCGTCGACGATGCAGCAGACGTCACACGAGTCTCCTCCTTGCCCGCCGACGACGCAGCAGACGCCACACGAGTCCCCTCTTTCCCTGCCGATGATGTAGCAAATGCCACACGAGTCTCCTCCTTCCCCACCGACGATGCAGCAGACACCGCACGAGTCTCCTCCTTCCCTATTGACGACGCTGCAGACGCCACACGAGTCCCCTCCTTCCCAGTGAATGACGCAGCAGACGCGGCAATAGTCCCCTCCTTGCCCACCGACAATGCAGCAGACGCCGCACGAGTCCCCTCCTTCCCCATCGACGACATATAATTAATTAAGTGGTTCTTCACAATCTTTTTGTCTTTCATATGGATCATGCTTATTTCAATAATTTCGTCATGTATCTAGGAGCCTAAAATCTGCAGCATTAGGAGAAAAAAAACATTTTAAATTTATAGTTGCTTATTAACATGCATTCGATCAAGTGATTTTCATAACAATAGCAATATTCTGGTATAGACTGAAATCACTTGTCAAGAGTCTCAGAAATTACAATGTCCACGTCACCCATATTGTCTTATACTTTTGCATGTATACACCTCAGCTTATGCAACCTGACAGTTTTTCTCATTTCAAGGTTAACATAAACGCTCATATATAACCATGCTGTTATTGTGATGAATATAGAGGGCAAGGTTAAAGGTGCATTTTTCTGACTATTTTGGAATAATGTCAAAAATCATACAACGCATATTTACTTGGGTTGAATTATTTACTTATTCTGATTTTACTACAAGAATGGATGCTCACAATCTACCAGTTCGGCGAAGTCCTCGAACACAAGGAAAGGGAAAATCAACTCAGCAAGCTGAACAGTCTTCTAACAAGGCTGGACGCGCCCCAAATTGGACCACTAATGAGGACACTTTATTTGTTTGGTTGCTACTGGAGGAACACGTTGATGGAAGGAACAAGAGTGGTAATTTCAAAAAGCAATCTTGGAATAAAGTTGTGCAGAAATTAAATGAATTATTTGTCGTGGTACGAGATGCAGAGCAATTGAGGTACAGATGGAAGAGACTGAAATAAAGGTATAATGAATTTCAGTTTATGAAGAACAAGAGCGGATGGACGTGGGATTATGATATGCATAGGCCAACAGTAGGAGATCTGGGAGTAATGAGAAATTTCTTTATGGTATGTTTGACATTTTACGTTGTAACTTTCGCAATACAAACCCTAATTTTATGTCTAACACTTTTTTCTTTTTGGCAACACAACCCACAATACGAAAATGCGTGGATCATTGGGTTTTCTTAGTTTTTTAATGTAGAACTAATGGTGAAGAGCTCAATTGTGACAGGAAGGTGGATGCTGTCATTGAGAAGTGCACCTGCAGAGCCACCTACAGTAGAAGAGGGATCCGATTCGAGTGCCTCACCAGCGATGCAAAACAACACTGAGGCTGACGACGATCCATACACTCGTTTCGCTCGGAGATTGTTTCCTGATGAGAACCCTATTTCTAGGCCACGTGGGAAATGCTCTCTTGAAGGATTTGATCGCAGCAGTGGAAAAAATAGCAGGAGACATAGTGGAGAGTTCCTGAAAAGTACTGCGAGCAATTCTAGGCAAACTCTGACTCCGGAGTCTTTGGACAAGTGGATGCAGGTTACGAACAAAAAGTATAACGAAAGAGTTGTTACGAGTGAGACGTTTAAAAAGTTGCATGGCCAAGTTGTTCAACCTTACTTTTATTAACACTTCAGAAAGGTTTAAATGCCTTGAACGTCTGAAAGTACCACATAATCATGAATATTTTCTACTAGAGGAGGATCCATTTGGGCTGAAATTATGGGCTGAGAGGTGAATAGAAGAATATGATATAAAATGGAGTAAGGCACAGTTACGTAAATCCTGTCTGTCGTCCCCTCAAATCTCGGATAACTCCCAATAGGCTGTCAGATGATGGGATAATGTACGAGTAGGTCCTAATTGCAATTTTCTTTAAATAAACTTTTAATTTGAACTGCATTATCAGTTTCTGCCTTGTATAAACTTCGTTTCTAAGTTTTTAATTATTTATAGGTGAAGAGGAAGAAAGGAAATGCAGCAACAAAGGCAAGCAAGGCTGGTGCTAATCAAGGGAAGGACAAGAAGGAAAGGAAGGTCTCGATAGAAGCATGACCCTCCATAGGAAGTATGCATTGCCGCGGCCAGTTTCAGGATCAAATTTCATGGAGTCCATGATCCAGGTGAAGGAGCTGTGTGCTTCCCGATTTGTGAGGGTGTGCTTGTGTGATTTGTGACTGAGGGTGTGCTTCTGTGATTAGCTGTAATTGAGGTGAAACTATGCTTGTCTGATTTGTGACTGTGAAACATGGGTTTTTGTACTATATCACATGCTGATATCACATGGGTTTGTGTAGTATATCACATGCTGTACAATTTAATTAACATAATTTATGCTAGCTGTGCTTAGGTTGTATTAATTGAGGTTGGTACGTGCTCTGCCAAAAATCAAATGGGATTGTGAATATGTTTCTGATGTTCATGGTCAGCTCATGATTAATTATATTTTTATTTTGGAAGGGGATACATGCAATGACAAAATTTAGTGGAATGTTTTTGCAATTAAGCAATCTTACAGGGGGGTATATTTGCCGCAAATTTCTTCTTTATAATCTCAACTTACCTCTATTTAATTCTTGTGGCGGACATTGATTAGGAGGGACTCGCATCGTACGTCTAAAAAAATTTAAAATTTTCAAAGCCAGAAAGGAGACTAAAATTGGAGGGTGTTCCTTCTCGCTTGCAGACAAAGTTTACATCGAGCTGGCACCAAGTCCGAAATGGCGTAGGAGGTAGGTATCACTCTGACGTCAACACTTTATCTCTGTAACATCAAGACGACACGTCATATTAATCAGACACGACGTATCACTCTGACATCAACAATTCATCTCGTAACATCAGGACGACAGGTCCTATAATCTGACATGATTTATCGCTCTGACGTCAACAGTTCATCTCTGTAACATCAGGACAACTCGTTCTATCAATCAAACATGATTTATCACTCTGACGTCAACAGTTCATCCGGTAACATCAGGATGACATGTCCTATCAATCAGACATGATTTATCACTCTGATGTCAACAGTTCATCTCTGTAACATCATGATGACTCATTCTATCAATCAGACATGATTTATCACTCTGACGTCAACAGTTCATCTCAGTAACATCAAGACGATCCGTCTTATCAATCAGACATGATTTATCACTCTGACGTTAACAGTTCATCTCCGTAACATCAGAACGACATATCCTATCAATCAAACATGATTTATTACTCTGACGTCAACAGTTCATCTCCATAACTTCAGGACGACATGTCCTATCAATCAGACATGATTAATCATTCTAACATCAACAGTTCATCTTGGTAACATCAAGACGACCCGTCATATCAATCAAACATGATTTATCACTCTGACGTCAATAGTTTATATCTGTAACATCAGGACGACATGTCCTATCAATCAGATATGATTTATCACTCTGACGTTAACAGTTCATCTCTGTAACATCAGGATGACACGTCCAATCAATCGGATAAGATTTATCACTCTGACGACTCAGGTCGATCTCTATTTATAGAGCGACCTTATTGCCGATGTTATAACACAAGTTCATTCTTCTTTGTAACACCAAGATGTCTAATTATGACGATATTGTTGATGATGTAGAGGAAGAAGTAGAGTTGCAAATCGAAAATCAGATTCCCCTTATTTTGAAGGCTTCTCAACCTCAGCGAGAATACCACTCCGTCCACTGAATAATCAAGCATTTACTGGGATGGAGTTTATGTATGACTTACTAGGTAATGAAGCTCATTTTTTCTGGACATTTAGAGTTGTGCCGTAAGTGTTTCTACAGCTCACTAGAATGCTTGTTGAGCGGGAAAGTATCGTGCCTACAGCCCATGTATCAGCTGAATTACAAGTAGGGATTTTTCTTTACTCTATTGCTCGTGGAGCATCTAATAGAGACTTGCAGCTGGCATTCCAACACTCTGCAGAGACTATAAGCAGGTACTTTTATAAAATCTTGAAAGGTGTTATGTCTCTAAAAAATGATTACATACAATTGTCGTCTCATGGTGCTCTAGTCCATCCCGCAATTCTTAATCGAGAAGGAGCATATTCATTTTTCAAGGTGAGATAAGTTTCTATAATATTTTCTAAGTAATGCCAACATATATTTCAACATATTATGTGTTTCTTGTAGGATACACTCGGGGCTATAAATGGCACACATATACCGGCGATTGTGAGTTGAGAAATGTAACTTCCATTTTGAGACCGGCATGGGTTGCTTACGCAAAATGTTATGGTAGTTGTCTCTTTTGATATGAAATTTTTGTTCGTTTGTAGCGGTTGAGAAGGA
Organism: Trichopus zeylanicus subsp. travancoricus; assembly: GCA_005019695.1. NCBI lineage: Eukaryota > Viridiplantae > Streptophyta > Magnoliopsida > Dioscoreales > Dioscoreaceae > Trichopus > Trichopus zeylanicus. Next base: position 25,125 of record RXID01015216.1, on the reverse strand, counting down.
TCTACGGCAGACGCACGAATCTTACGAGAATGTTTAAGCTGAGACGATTTCTTCGTCCCCGAAGGTGAAACTCATAATTTTGCTTTTCTTTAAAGACTAATGATAATGTTCGTAATGATAATCATAATTTATTTTAGGTAAATACTATCTGGTGGATACTTGGTATGCCAATATTAGCAAATTTCTCGTATCATTTCGAAATGAGCGGTACCACATTGAACAGTTTGGTCAAGGTCGAGTTCGATATCGAAATCCGAAGGACAAATTTAATCACATGCATGCCAGTTTGAGAAATCGTGTGGAGATGACATTTGGCGTATTTAAGAAGCAGTTTTAGATATTACGCAAAATACAACCATATCCTTACGAGACACAATGTGCTATAGTGGTAGTTTGTGCTGTGCTACATAATTTTATACGTAGGAATTACGGTGAGGAGGAGCTGTTTCACGATTGCAGGGCTAACGAAGGGGTTAATAATAGCATTGGAGAATATCCGGAAGCATACAATGAAACATCGGAACCCAACATCTGTATATCGCAATGTGAAGTGTGAATGGAGAAATACTTCGGAACGAAATAACTGCAGCTCTGTGGGAAGTGTAAGTGATAGTTTACTTTTTTCGATATAAAATATCGTAATTAACTTTCTGATGTCAACTAAGATAATAGTTTTTGTGTTACGTATCAATTGTAAGTATAATTTACATAATTTTCTAATATCATGTTAATAATTTTCTCACCTTTTATTTACTTGCAGAGAATAATATCGTATTTTTGCACCACGAAGCAGTTGCACGTGTAGCTGAAGAAGTACTCGCTGATACTTTATTTTGAATCCAAAATTTTGCAGACAGTACTTGCTGTTTCCGGTGTCTTTCAAAATTATTATATATATATGATAATAATGTATATTGTGTTTTTCATTATTTCCTTATACAATGTTATGTGTTGTAATATTATATTACACATTGTAATGTTATATTTAAAAGATGAACATGATCTACGTATGAATGACTAATCTGTGATTAAGTTCACCCCCTCCATCTCCATCTCCAAATATCCGCCATCCATCACCCCCTCCCCTTTCTCCCCACCGTCCGACCCCATCACCTCCCGCTCTCAGTTAAATGGAAAGATGCACAATAATTTAAGATAATGGAAGAGTTGTGTGAGTAATAATTTTGAACTATGCTTTTGATATAGTAAAACTCTGGAGGGTAGATTTGATCAGCTCTACTATGTACTATGTAAATTCACAGCAATTCATACCAGGCAATGCATCCTGCTATCCTTGTGCATGGGTGAATGACATTTGTGAAGCTTCAACAGAAATGCTTCTACACGATGTCAATTCAAACCTATGATCTTTGAATAGCTGTGTACTCGTGCAGTAATTTTTTCTTTACCTTACTTATTTGGCACTCTATGTTCTGTAGCGTTAACACAGTTTACTACATGGCTCCCTTTGCGACTATGATCCTGGCAGTACCATCTCTGCTGCTTGAAGGGAGTGGTGTTGTAAACTGGTTCCAAACCCATGACACAATCTTATCATCACTGATGATTATCTTTGGCTCTGGAGTGCTAGCCTTCTGCCTCAATTTCTCCATCTTCTATGTGATCCATTCCACAACAGCCGTCACCTTCAATGTTGCTGGCAATCTCAAGGTCTGAACTTTCTTCTATTCCTAGCATCTTTAATCATAGCCAAACTCTTACAATGGAAATGTTTGTTCAACAGGTTGCAGTAGCAATCCTAGTCTCCTGGCTTATCTTTCAGAACCCAATATCTGCTATGAATGCCATTGGCTGTGCAATTACCCTCCTTGGCTACACCTTCTATGGGTTTGTCAGGCAGAAACTGTCTCAGCAACCAGGGACACCGCGAACTCCCCGCACACCCCGGGGCCGGTTGGAGCTGCTCACCCTTGTAAATGACAAACAAGACAAGGTTTAAACCTATACCAATACAACGAAAGGGCCTCACCTAGCTGCCCGCCTGGCTTTTATGGAGAATTTAGATTGAGAACAGAAAAGCTGTCTTACTGTTGAATTTTTTGCTAGTACAATTATTTTGCACATTCTGAGATTAGTTTTAATACACCCATTAGTATAAATCAAAGTAAAAGCTTGATAGCAGAGATGGTGAAATACGGGTCTCAGGTACATGATGATCAGATGGAGACTTGGTTTGACAGCAGAACACGATTGATACAAACAGTTTGGAATTATAGTTAGAGATGGTGAAATCCACCCTCCCCTTCAACCTTTCACCTTTCTACGATCTGGGAAAGGCGGTTTTGGTTTGCTGACGCTGGCATAGTCACCCCTGCTGCTTCTTCATCCGGTGGATCAAGACTGAGTCAATGGAATAAACAAGCTGCTCTGGCTTTCTGGCCATAACTAGAAGCACGCCGAAGCTCGCCAACTGTTCATCTTCTCATCGCCATGCAGCAGACGCCGTCTCCGCCATCATCGCCGGAAAACGCCCTTCAGGAGTCGATCCGACCCCGAGAACACCTCGAATCGGGTGCCTTCGGTGGCTCGAACGCGATCGATGCTGGCGAAGACGGTCTCGATCCCGGTCCGTTCCACCGACCGGGTTCGGTGGAGGAGCACGAGGCCCGGAGTGCCGGCGGAGATCTTCACGCTGGCCTTCGAAGGCGGTGCTGGCGAAGGCCTGGAGTGCTGGCGCAGGCGGTGTGCTGGCGAAGGCCCGGAGTGCTGGCGAAGGCCCGGAGTGCTGGCGAAGGCCCGGAGTGCCGGCGAAGATCTTGACACTGGCCTTCGAAGGCGGTGCTTGGCCCCGAGTGTTGACGAAGGCCCGGAGTGCTGCCGAAGGCCCGGAGTGCTGGCGCAGGCGGTGCTGCTTGTCCGGTGTATTGGGGGTGGTCTATACTAATCGGAGGCTATTTTTGTTTATAAAAAATTTTAACTATTTATTAACTAGATTAATAATTAAATAAAATTTATTTAATCGCATTAGCGTTTTATACTTTATCTTTTTTTTTTTTATCTTGACCTTAAACTTAATTCCGTTCCAGACGGACCTAGATACTCTAAGGCCCGTGGGCTCCTCTGGCTCTCAGAACGAACACCAAATGGGTGAAGGGGCCCTAAATGTAGAACAGGCATTGCAGGACCCATAGTCGATTCCCCTCGCACCCAGGAATCGGTTCCTTTGTGTGGTTCTTCCGGGTAAGCGTATTTCAGCGTTCAAGCGCTAAAAGAAAAGCAAAAGCGGAGGTACCAGGACCAAACAAACTCCACTAAAAGCTTGTTTCATCTCATTCAAATGAAAGGGACTCGCGCTTAAGTTTACATTTATTACCTTACCGCTCCCTTCCTGTGCTTCTATCGTGTCTTATATTATCTGTCCTACTGTCTGGTATTGGTGATGAAATTCTCTTCCTCACAGTGCTCACACTGTTAAATAAAGCAGCACGCACTAAAAGCTTAATTCGATAGCGCTAAAACTAGTACTACCTTCAGTCAAATACTTTCTATTTGAAAAGCAAGCAATAAACCGAGTGGAATACCGGATTTTACGAAGCGTCACTAGAGTCGACTTATTCGAGGATCTCCTTTGCCTTGCCGCTCTGAAAGAATTTGATGAAGCTGGAGAACGCCTCTGCCAATGCTGAACGAAGGAATCCTTGGCCGGGGAGTCGACCGATAAATCAATTGTTTTCTTGTTAGGACGCATGTGTTAACCATATGGCAAAAATGCAATTCTTTAACATGTCCATTCTGTTATAGTTTTTTCCATATTTTTGCCTTACTTTTTCTTTCTTCATCTTTCTTGCCTGAAAGTCATAGTTAGAGTGCCGTATGCCCTCGTCAATCCCGGCTTCGTGGGACCATTTCGGACCACACATGGCTAAGCTCTTTGGGGAGAGGGTGCAGCGAACGAACCTTACCAGACCAACTGACAAGAAAGATTTGTTTTTAATATACCATAAAAGTTGCAAGAAAGAACCAACTGGGTATCTTATATTTTTTAGTAGTATCGAGGAGAGAATCTCCCACTATACCGGGACGCTAGCCGGCTTGAGCGCAGTAGTTTTCTTCCGCAGCTGGGAAGAGTGATCAAACAGAGTGAGTTGCCACACTGGGTGGGGTAGCATAGCTCGGTCCCAAGGGAGAGACAGGGCGGGTTAGCGGAGTGGGGTTAAGTGCCGGCGCATACATACCGAATCCCAAGACCTTAAACAAACTTTGAAAGAAGTTGTCCCACTGGGTGGTTCGTTCGCTCTGACGAGTACAGTTCAATTGCACTCAGACAATCTTCGAAAGGTATTTGATAGGGAAAAAAGAGTTGTAGCTCGGTCCCAAGTGATGCCTGACGACAGCCGTTGCTTTTATGCTCATATGCTTCTTGCTTTTACGGTAGCCTTTACTTGAATGACGCTAGTTGGCTTTTCTTGCTGGTTCTCTTTTTTTTTTTCTCAAGATTGGTGTTCAGTCTGGCTTGCTTAGGTCGAGTAAGCAACTAAAGAAATTTCGTATACATGATCTCTTTCAGTATTATCAAGGTCTAGGTGATAATAGTATATTCGGACCTAACACTCAGCTTGGGCAGCACCCCTATTGTGAGGTACCATCAACAGCAAGACCATACAGATGGCATCGCAAATCCCCTACCGAAGTGACTGAACCACCACTTCTTGATCCGTTCTTTCCAGCAGAGGGAAGACTACACTTAGGGCAAAGTGATTTGAGGAAAAATCCTTTCCTGAACGTGATGCTATTTGATCGGTGATCATAGGAAGCCGCTAGGCTGACTGCGAATTCTTTCTACGAAATCCTCTTGCTATGGCTCACGAAGAGCAACTGGCAACACTTAGGGCAAAGGCTAGCTTAAGAATCACTAACCCTTAAAGCTCCCTAAACGAAACGTCGGTTGGTGTGCCTGCTTCTTTCGACCTCTATCTAAACAAATCATCGAGGAAGTCAGGTAGGTTCCGGGGAGCACTTCAATGCGAAGCGCACCCTTCACCCATTGGCACAGCTGACTATGGAGCGAGGAAAGAACTATTCGATTCGATAAAGAATTCTCATATCTTTGTTCGAAGAGTTTCCATACCGCCATCACATCAGAGTCGACCTTAGTTAGTTTTCCCACCCTAACTGACCAAAGCGATGATGTTCGGGTATGAGTTCGAAAGGGAGAGTACGGTTCAATAGGCTTTATAGCATACGTAAGCTGGGAAAGAAAGATCTTCATACGGTACGCTCGGGAACAACGACAGCTATCGCGCTCCACGCACGGGAAGAAAAACCAACTGAGCAAGACCGGAAAGACGAGGTACTACATTCTAACTCGTTGGTTGGGCTCGTCGGCTACAAAGTTCAATTGGTCACATTAGCCTACTACAGTAGTAAGTATAACTAGTTGGGTTGGTTCGCTTCGGTATTCCAGCTCTGCTTACTATAGGGATAGAGCAGGAAAGAATTGAGAAGATTGGAGCATGGGAAAATTGAGGGTTAGGTAGGTTCCTTCAATCAGCATCGGTAAAGTTGACTTTGATCCCACTATACCCTGGCAGCATATAGCAAAAAGAGGGCAATAAACTACTCCCTCCGTGCTAACTAAGGAGTGAACTACAGAGCTAGAATCGAATTGAGTGTCAGAATTCGTACTCTTTCCCGTTAGCCACTTCGATAGTGCTTGGAATTTCTTTTTCGGTATTCTCATCCTACTCGTGTAAAGTATCATAGGTTAATACGGTACCGGAGAAAGGGAAGAAAAAGCCATCTGGTTCTGCTTAAAAGAAAAGTACTTTCCTTGTAGGTGAGGTTAAGAATTGAGAAGAATAGGTATCGTACGCTTCCATCCCGGGAACGTTCGCCACTGCTTTCAATGGATTTAGAGGTCGACGGAACACTTTCCTAGCTAGGTAGAGAAAAGGTAAGGGTTGAAAAACATATAGGATTTTTTCCCATTACACCCACCGGGAAGGCTCAGTTGCTTTACTACCATATAGGATAGGATTTGAGCCCATGTAACCGGCAAGCTGTAGTTAGGCGCATAGGCCTTGGGAACGGACCGATGCACTCATTTGTGAGGTTAGAGTTCATTTGTTAAGGCAATACAAGCAACCCATCTTGTTCAGGGGAGATAATCTCGATTCTTTACTATACTATAGGGGGAAGGTTCAATTAGAAGCCACTATACTACATGATAAGGAAAAGGTATGACGGGAGGGAATAGAGAATCTTGGAGCTCATTATTCGCACTTTTTAGTTCAGTATTAAATGGATTTTGTAGCTTGGTAAGGGAAAGGGAACTTACCACATTGGTGGATGGGGTCGGGATTGATCAGTCCATTGATTTGGGAGTCGATAAAGCGGTACATTTCATTTTTTTTCCCACGGGGGAGATAAATAGACACATCCCAATTAGCTAGGAAAATAATTGACATAGGGGGAGCGATATAGAATTTCAAAGTAAGCTCTGGAGCGAGTAAGGGCAGATCCGAAGAAAGGGATCTTACGTTGGGTAAATAACGTAATATAGAAGTAGTAACCTGTTGGAGCTCAGGTAGAAGAGAAAGTTGCAAGCTTAGCCTTCCCACGGGGACAAGGATAGGCAACAAGCAAGGATTTTGCTGACGGGCTCAATGTTCTCCCATATAGTATTTTCTCCCACTATACCTAATGGTATAACTTAGTTGCTTAAGCTTTAGCGCAGATGTGAAGCTGCTTTTCATTTAGTCCCAGATTAGGATCAAGATAGAATGGATTTGGATGCAATGGTGGCATACAATATTATTTTCGAATTCCCCAAGATAGACAGACGGCAAAGTAAGTTCGTTGAGGTCCCACTATGAGGGTCCAACTCCTTGGTTAGGGTAGTAGGGCTCGGCAGGTGAGGGTGTAGTAGGGCTAACTCATTGATGAGGTATTCTAAGGCATAGTGGTATCTTTTATAGAATCTTTATGCTAGAACGCTCGGTAGCCGAATCAACCACTGGACAAAGAAGCCATATGCTTAACACATCAAGTTTCAATGGAGCAACGGGAAGAAAAAGGGGAGAGAATAAAGAATATCGGTATCAATAGGTTCAATTGGAGTCAACGGAAAAGTCTCTATGGCCAGAAGGAGCTATTTAAGCCTATCCCGTGCTTACAAATCCAATCCTACACAGATCGTGTTCCAACCCTGTATCATTTTGGGTATCAATATCGAATCTCCCATGTAACCCAACTAATAGGCTAAAACGCAGTAGCTTTCTTGCTTCCCAACGGTAGGTGATGCTCGGGACTCTAGGTACGCAAGGGATCGGGATAGAATGGATGAGTTCCACTAGCCAGGAATAACGTTCCAACTCTGACGCATAGCAAGAAATTGAGGTCAACGGAAGGTACGGGGCCAACCCCATCTCCTTCTTTATTGGTATCGAATCTCTTTGTTCACTTGGCATCGATAGTTTGGAAAGGTATTCTCAAGTGTATAGGAAAAGATCCCACGTAACGGGAAAGACAAAGAGGTGAGGTTCCATACCGGTTTTCAAGTTCTAACTTTCACGCACGAAAATCAATTGAATAGGAAGGTAAGACGGAACGGTATCAAATATCGAATCTGGTCTTCAGAACGTAACTACAAGACTTTCTCTGGGCGGGAAAGAAAGGAATCGAATTGAGAATCGAAAAGCAAGGTCACATACTGAATCCCTTAACCCAGATAGACTTTCTTCGAAACTGTCCCACTAAGTATACAGTGGTGCTTTGCAGAAAGGAGAATAGGAAAAGGCACGTCCTCCCATTACTGGAAGCGGCTCAAAGCTTAGTAGAAAAGGAAAAGGGCTATTCCTGCTCTGATCCCCCTTTCAAAGGAGTTCAACTCATACCAGGTTTAGATCGTCGGGGAGGAAAGTTGTGAACGAATCTAATGCTTGAAGGTTTGAAGGGACTAAGCGCAGTTGGAGGAGAATAGTCCCATATCGATTTGGATTTGATATATAACGCTTTGATCAAGTCGGTCCATATGAAACTGGGGTTGGAGGCCAGCAGCCAAACCTGCTTGAGAAGGCAGGCTTCATTCCATCTCCGCGAGGCTTGGGATGCCCAAGAAACCAACCCTCTAGTAATTCATAAGGAAATTCCCTGGTGTTCACTCAAGCTCCTAACTCATTTACGCTTTTGGTATTGACTAGAAAAGAATGTTATCCGGCTCCTCGTCTATTGAACTCTCGGCTGATTCAGCAAGAGCCATCACAGCTTCTGAAACAAAAGAGTGAATTGACTAAGCTAACCCTTCGTTCGTAGTGGTCATTATGGCGGTTCACTTTGCTGAGGAGATGTATGGAATACTGACCTCTTGCTTGGGGAGAAGATTCGACTTTTAGCCCGAGTGTCAGAGACCGATTTGAGTGAAAGAGCCACTTCGGTGCCCCGAACAAGTGAGTGGATCAACAGGTTGCTACACCTAACCTAGCCCTCACTTAAGGCTCCTGAGTATCATGATCGTAAGACGACCATTTGCTAGCCTCACACTACCATTTGGGAGAAGAGGAGACCCATAAGTTAGGCCGGGCGGGCGCTTTGGTATAGGTTAAACAGGGTCGATTCCAACTATACGATGCCATTACGCCTCTCCCGTCACTATTGAGGGCGCCGAGACTCGCAGAAGGTCTTGGGGATGATGGTCTTTCGGGTCAAGACATAGTCAGCTATTTTGTCTGCCGTCTTCAGGCATGCATATCGTCGTAGACAGCATTTGTTTAGAATGGATCCCCCTTATGCGTCCAACTGTATCCGTTAGTGTGATTTTTGCATTTTCTCACAATATGTTAGTTTACTTAGTTGGGCGAGAAGGGAAGACCGGGCTTCGCGGTCCATATCCGCAATGAAGCCAATTGCCCTCACTTTTCAGTTTCCCTTGAAGCCAAGCTGATAGTATTTCGAGATCAGGGTGAAGCACCTACAGCAAACTACGACATTTACGCCAGTACGAATACCTTGCTGAAGAGGTGGGGAAGAGGGAATCAATACAGTCTTGCTTGTAGTTTCATCGAGATTGGGTTGGTGTTCCCGGGGGGCCAATCTCAACTCAAAACCATTTAAGGGATAATGAACATGTCACGGAGTTCATTGCAAGGTAGCGAGCCCTTTTGCCTGTCCCCAGAAGTTGACTTAGAAAGAGCTCCTCAAGATGTGCATGAACAACTTCAGGCACGACAACTCATCGAGACTCCTGCCCCAAACCTTTAAGGGATTCGACGACTTGTGCACTAAAGCTCACGATGTGGAAGCACATCTTAGCAAATGGCAGCGTCCTATGAAGTACTTGAAGTTCGTTCTGTTACCTTATATTGAAAGTAGATGAATCACTTGGCTTGGCAAGAGAAGCAAATTAGTGCTCTCAAGACAGCCCATGTGGAAGAGGTGTTGGATACGGAGGAAAGGTACACATCAATCATGGACTCAATGAGATCCAGACTAAAGTCCCTGGAGAAGGACTTGATGTTGGTGAAGAGGGCGGTGGCAAGCTCCCCAAATGAAGGCGTAATTTCTTCAAAAGTAAGAGTCCCAGAACCTCATTTCTTTAATGGTTTAGGAATGCCAAGAAGTTGGAGAACTTCTTGTGTAATATGGAGCAGTATTTCAAAGCTGCTCGTGTTTGGGAATGGGAGAAAGTAACTATTACTAGCATGTACTTGGTCGGAGATGCCAAGTTATGGTGGCGTACCCAAATGAAGGATGATGCTCGAGCAAGAAGGGTCCAGATTGAGGACTGGGAGACCCTCAAGAAGAAACTAAAGGAGCAGTTCCTTCCATGCAACACAGCTTGGGTTGCACATGAGTCCCTGAAGAAGCTGCGACATTCGAGGACCATACGGGAGTATGTGCAAGAATTTAGCTCGCTGATGCTCGACATCAACAACATATTCGAGGAGGACAAGATGTTCAACTTTCTCTCCGGCTTGCAGTCATGGGCTCAAGTTGAACTCCGACAACAAGGAGTAAGGGATCTTCCTTCAGTTATTGCTGCTGCAGAAGGCTTGGTGGATTGAAAGTTGGTTGGGACCACCAAGAAGGCCACGGATGGAAGGAAGATGGGACATGCGAGCAAGGATGGCAAGAGACCTGCAGGCAAGGGTAAAAAGGTTGCGGAACCTAACCAGACCAAGCCGCAGTCCACCAACAGAGGGCAGGGCTCTTTCATATGCAATGGCCCTTATCAGGCAAGCGAATGTCCGAAACTGGAGAAGCTGAATGCCCTATCCCTCAAAGAACCTGAAGAGGAAGGATGTGGTGCTGTGGTGATACCATGTATGAACCCATTGCAGCTACTCAACTCAATGACGACGGAGAGGTAGCCGTCTTGCAAAAAGTTGATGTATGCATCAGTATTATTGAATGGGAGGCCTGTTTGGGCAATGCTGACACAGGGGCGACCAGCAACTTCTTCTCCCATCGATTGGTAAGTTTATTTGGTTTGCAGGTGCAATCGAGTTCATGAAAAGTGAAAGCAGTAAACTCTGGGCCAACCCCCATTCATGGCATGGCCAGCGCATCCCTTAAAGTCAGAGCTTGGGAGGGAGAGATTACTTTTACGGTCTGGGCACTTGATGAGTTCGAGTTTATCCTGGGGATAGACTTCTTCGTGCGGCCTGCTTGATGCCTCATAACTCGAGTATGTTAATTTCTGTTGAGAACTCACCATGTTTTGTACAAGCAGCATACGTGGAAAAGATTGCAGTGGCGGCGATCGTGCAATCCCCTCAACAATTGAAATCTGGTCTAGGGTGAGACCACTTACGTTGTAGCACTTATAGAAATCCAGTTGGATCAGGTCATGGAGGTACCTGATGATGTTGCAACAGTCCTGGTGGATTACGCAAATGTGATGGTACGAAAACTACCCAATGAACTTCTCCCTTGAAGGGCAGTCGATCATAAGATTGAGCTGGAGCTGGGTGCTAAACCTCCTGCTCAAGTCCCAACTCAGTTAGCTCCTGCTACGCTTGTAGAGCCAAGGAAGCAGCTCAATGAACTTTTGGATGCAGGATTGATCCAACCATCTAAAGCCCCATATGGCGCTCCGGTCTTGTTTCAGAGGAAAGAGGATGGTTCACTTTGGATGTGCATGGACTATCAGGCACTGAACAAGGTGATTATAAAGAACAAGTATCCGGTGACTAATGTGGCTGACTTGTTTGACCAATTGGCCAAGGATACATATTTCACCAAACTAGACTTGCAGTTAGGTTATTGGCAAGTTCAGATTGCAGAAGGAGATGAGTCAAAGACAGCATATGTCACAAGGTATGGCTCATTTGAGTTTTTAGTTATGCCTTTTGGGTCCCCCGCGACCTTTCGCAATTTGATGAACGAAGTGTTATATGAGTTTTTGGATCGGTTTGTGGTGGTTTATTTGGATGACATTGTCATCTATTCGGAGACGTTGGTGGACCACATCGACCACCTCAGCAAAGTATTCTCTCAGCTTAGAGAATACAAGCTCTTTGTAAAGAAGGTGATGTGAGTTTTGCCGAGAAGAGATCATCTTCCTTGGACACAAGGTGAGCAAGGGACGTATACGGATGGATGAGAGGAAGGTGCAGGCAATCCTCGACCCCAACAAAGGTATCGGATCTTCGTTCTTTCCTCAGGTTAGCTAACTACTACAAGAGATTCATTCAGGGATACTTAAAGAAAGTGAGTCCCCTAACTGACCTGTTGAGGAAGGACCAAAAATGGGATGGACGAACTCATGCCAAGAGGCCTTTAACCAGCTGAAGGTAGTAGTGTCAACGGAGCTGGTACAGCGGTTGCCCAACTTCTAACTTATATTTAAGGTACATATGGATGTCTCAAATCGTGCTCTTATAGGAGTTCTTGTGCAGGAAGGACACCCGATAGTATTTGAGAGCTGCAAACTCAAGGATGCGGAACAACACTACACCACACACGAAAAGGAGATGACGGCAGTGGTACACTGCTTAGATACTTGGAGGTATTATCTACTTGGAATAAAATTCACGGTGGTGACGGACAATATCACAAACACCTATTTAAAAACCCAAAAGAAATTGACCCCCGCTCAGTGGCAGGAGTTCTTGGCTACTGTTCAGGTCAAAGTGGAAATCCGGTTCGGGAACCGGATAGAAAAGTTCATAGTCACTCTCATCTTTACTAACCTTATGAAGTACCACGGGTTTCTGCGCAAGTTAGAAGACCATATGGAAGTGATTCCTGAGTTCCTTCCCACAGGGCTTGAATTTCAGTTGTTAAGTAAGTTTTGTCTACATCTTCTCTCCAAATAGAATTACACCAGGAAAGAAAGCAAGACAAGCTATTACCTGTATAGCTATATATAGAAATAAGAAATAAGAGGATTCAATCCAGCCATAGATTATCCTGTAAGCTACCTTGTTACTACGACTTGTTACTAAAAAAAAATCAGATAAGTTGTGCCAAATCCTTTGTTCACTGCGATGGATTGTGACTCTGATCTCCGTTTAATTTAACTGCGTTCCAGATAAAAGCTAGTCAAACTACTTATTTCTTTTCTTTATAGTAAAGCAAGCTTCACTTGATGTCAGGAGAGAGGAACGGGACTTGGCGAGACTAAAAGGAGAGGAACTCGCTTGTACGGGGGCTGGAAAGCTTGTCCAATATGATAATGCAGGAGAGTATGGGAGCTGGCTCATATAACAAGTGTTATTTATAGGGATGGAGCCGACGATAGGATAGGTGGTACGCAGTTACTCGACCGATAGGACAGATTACTCAACTAAGCGAGATAGGGGAGTGTTTGGGCTCTTTCAACGGAGATAGGAGTGAAAGGCACGAGAGGTCTAGGTCTAGGGTTTCAACCAGAGATTCCACCTCAACTGAAAGAGAAGAAGGATCAAGAGAGGAATCGGGGATTTGCGGAGCGAAAGAAGCTCGACCGACAGAGAGAGTAAGCTTACTTGAAACTCATTCCCTGGGTTTGTTTTCACTCCTTGGAATGGAAGCTTTAAACATAGGGGCAAGAGCGAGACTTGTCTATTCCACGATAAAGGAAAGGGCTTTGAGTCGCAAAAGTGACAGTTTCTTGGGAGGGTGTGATCCCTTTTCGGCCAAAGAAAGAGGCGAGGGGAAGCTTTCTTCCTCCAATTGCTGCTTTAATTTAAAGGGGGTTTGGAATGGTATCTGAATCTGATGAGACAATGGGCGAAGAATATGCTGAAACAAGTTTTGAAGAAGATGCTCGACCAAGCTCTTAGATAGGGGTCAGAGTTAAACCGAAACTTGAGAAGCGAAGGGTTTTAAACTAAACTTCTCGACTATAAAGGATAGGAGCATAGAATAAGTAGCAGAAACAGACAGTAGAACAGCTGCTAGAAGCTTGACAAAGAGGTATGAGTTTCACTGTGAACTTCTTCCTTTAGCAGATAGCTCAGTTTGGAGACTAATAGGAGTGTAAAACAGCTCTTCCTTCTCCCTGAGGAGTTGGGGTGGGGAACTTCCCGAAACTAGGGACATAACCTAAATCATAGCTATGCCTTGTATATTTCTTCGAAGTAGATGAAGTAGTTAGGAATGCAGATGTCAATAGCTCGACTGGTTTTGAAGAATGTCATAAAGCGAAACCGCTAGATTCGCTGCAAGAGAATCAGCCACGGGGGATTCACCTGAGAGAGAATGCGCTCTTAGATAAGCTGTTGGATCAACTGCTAGACCAAAGAAAGGGAGATGGGATAAGACCAATAGGATAGGGACTATCCAGATAGGACGGGGACTAGTTTTCTGAGACCGGGACAAGGAACAAATCCTCTGAGAAAAGGAACAAATCTGAGTTCGAAGATGCGACTAGGAACTATATTGTTTGAGACTTCGAAAAGGTACCAGATCAACTAACTAAACTAAAAGGTTAGTAAAAAAGCTGTCAGCATATAGTTCAGTAGCAAACTTTTCTCTGCTTTGCGTTTGCGTCTGCAAGTAAAGCCCTAAACCTTCTAGCCGTGGAAGGGAATCAATCTGGTAATCAGGCAATGGCAATCAATGCCGCTCAGTCCGAGGGACGAAGCTCGACCAAGTAAACCCAATCCGGATATTCTCGAAGGCAGGACAGGGTCTGAAAGATGCTCGACCCATAACTATAATACGGAGAGGGAATAAGACATCTCAAGGGAAAGGGGCTTACTCGCTCGACTCAGAACAGAAGTCGTATTGGAGTGATGCTTTCTATAGAAATACTATCCTAAGACATAATCCTTTTCAAGAGAAGTTTGAAGATTTAGCTAGGCAGTTAGGAACAGGTATTTGACTAAATGGGGAGAAACTCTTCTGAGAATATGGCTTTTGAGGCATCTAGTTCAGCAGCAGAGGCAGAGTTGAGAACTACTCGACAAAGACAAAGACAGAGGAAAGCCGCAAGATGGAGAAAAGCCTGTGGCTTTCCTCCTTGTCTTCTTGCCTTACTCCGGACAAGCTCCATCATAGAAAAAGGGGCTTTCTCGTAGCATCTTTCACAGGAATGAGTTCCACTAGTCCTAGGGTCGAAGGTAGGGCATCTCAAACAATTCATGCTTTCTCGTAGCATCTTTCACAGGAATGGGTTCCACTAGTCCTAGGGTCGAAGGTAGGGCATCTCAAACAATTCATAGTAATGGGTGGTGTAGGAAATGTCCTGTTCTGTTAGGAAGTGAATCCAAGAGTGCTAATTCTGCAACTGCATGTGGAGAATCCAGTGCTAGTCTTAGTAAGAATCTCCTTATGGCAGATCAATATGCCATATCCATTAGCCTTGTCACCAGCCATTCCTATTGTAGGTGTACCGTGAGTAGAAGGAAGGCAGCACGAAGAAAATATTTTACTTAATTATCGTAAACCACTCCCGGTAGAGCTCAATGACGGGATAGGGCGTAGGCTATTGAATCGATAGGTTACCGAGATGTTCCTCTGTCTCTCCACTCCCTCTGACTTGACCTTCTGAGATGGCGAGAATCCTGTCTTTCGGAATAGAAAGCTCTTCTCCTTTCCTTTACTGACGTTTGGCGAGATAGGAATTGTCTCTAGAAGCTGACGGCCGATTAGTTAGACTAATCTTTGTGATATAGCTTTTGTGGTCTTGTTTAGCGATTGCGCATTGCAGTGCTGTCTTCAACAAAGATCTTTGCTCTTTTCCGTCACGCGGAGAAGATATAGTTCTTAGCAAGGTTTATCGTTTCGGTTTCGGTTTCGATTTTGGGACCCAGCGAAACCGATACGTTTCGGTCGTTTCGGCCGTTTCGGTTTCAGTTTCGGCCGTTTCAGTTTCGGCCGAAAGATTTTTTAAAATTATTAATTGGGTGTTGACCAGAGTTTGACTATATTTTGACTGTACTTTGACTTCAAATTAAAAATATGATAAAATATTAAAAAAAAATTTGGAAAAATTTGAAAAATTAGGAATGAATTTATACTTAATATTACCATAATATTAAATATTATTTTAGTTAATTAATATTAATTTTGATAGTTAGTCACTGATATTGTCTACTTTTAATATATATTAGTATATTAAAAAAACATATAAGAAATAACATGAATATGATTAAAAGTTAAAATTAGCATAAGCACATTTAACTTTTCATTAAAATGTACTTCACACATACATAATTTTATAAATTTTAAGATAATACAACTAATCATCATAATCATCATCAGTTGAGTTTGGAACATCTGGGTGTGGAACTACAAATTCAGTACCTGGATAATCCGGACGAGCATTTGTAGACATATGAGCCAGAACAACTAGTTCTGCGCGATCTCGTGGCAGCGGTTCTGAAGTATAATCATATATTGAATGTCTAAAATGAAAATCATATTTTGACTAAAATTTAACTTTATTTTAAATATTTTTTAACTTCAAATTAAAAAATTATAATATGTTTAAAATTTTAAAAAAATAATAAATAATTACGTAAAAAATATTATGTACGTGAACAGTATCTGATAGAAATCGATACTGACGCCGAAATCAAATTGACGATAGTGTTGGCCTCAGTGTAAGGCCGGCTTCATCTTGTGGAAGTACGGGTCAGGTCGGTGAGGGCGTGAGATAGGCGATAGAGTGCATACAAACCAGCGAGTGCGCATGGCCCTTGGGCTCGGACACGAAACCAGTGCGAGTTCCTCTCCCCGCCCCCCGCCCCCTCCCCCCCCCCCCCCGGCGGCGATGCGAGCCCGTCCGCCCCGCCCGCCGCTCGAGCCCGGCGATCCCGCCCGCCTGCCCGCCCCCGGCGAGCTCCCGCCCCGCCCGCCGGGCTCGACCCGGCGAGCTCCCGCCCGCCAGCCAGGGCTCGAGCGAAAAACCGGCGAGCTCCCGCCCGCCCGCCTCGAGCCCGGTGAGCTCCTGCCCGCCCGCCCGCCCGCCCGCCCGGACTCGAGCCCGGCGAGCTCCCGCTCCCGCGCACTCGTCAGCACGCATTTCCGCCCGCGCTTGGTGAAGATGAACAGTAACTATGAACAGTAAACCCTAACCGAAACGAAAAATTGGGTTTCGGTTCGGGACCGGCCGAAACCGCGAACCATGGTTCTTAGTTAACCCCTGGGCCAATTAATAGAGTTCGAGGCATAGCCCAGATGCTTTTAGCGAAGCTGGAATTCCATTAAGGTAGTGGAGCCGAGGGTGAGAGGAAGAAGAATTCGTTATCGAAAGCGACTGGGATTGAGCAAGGCTAGCTTTCACGTGGTGAAGTGATGTAGGACGTTCAAAGGAAGTTCAGAAATATCAAAAGAAGTTAATTCAGAAGTCAAGGGACAATGACAAATGATTTAATTCACTCTTTTATTTAAATTTAGGATTTACCTTACTTAGTACCTTTCTATATTTAAATTCTCTTCATTATGATGTCTTAGGTCTTATTTTTGGATTTCACTAACCCAAGACTAATTTTGGACTAAATCCTATTCAGTTTAGGACTTGGGAAGGATGAATCTTTATTTAAGATTTTATTTTGTAGGTTAACTTATTTAGAACTTCTACCAACCCAATTAATGGGTTCAAACTGAGTTGTATTCAGTTTAGGACTTGGAAAGCCAGAAACTTACTCAAATTGGACTTCTGGTATTTGTATAAATAGGCCTTCAGCTCTATGGACGAGAGAATAACTTTTACTCTCAATAAAATTCTACTTTAGTGAATTTTCTCTCTTCCTTGTGGATTCAAGGAGTTCTTAATAGAGGCAATGGTGTTTTCCTCGTCTACCACGCTTGTTGCTACGTCAAGTGGTATCAGAGCGAGGCTCTCCTTGCTTAATGTCTAACGACAACTCAACTAGCAGCAACCCTAGGGACGATGTTCCTGTGGGTAATCACATCAGCCGTGAGCATTTTGATTCGACCATGGAGGCAATTCAAAACTCACTTGCAATCTTGATTCTGAGGATGGATCTACTTGAAAGCCTGAATCAACCACGTCAATGGATCGATGAAGTGACTCGCAATCCAATTGGTCGAGGAAAGGCTCTGCAAGTGAATCCAAAGGGTTTACAAATCCTTGAAAACTCCAGTGATGAAGAAATTGAAGACATCCTTCATAGACCAATTTCTGAGCATGATAGCCGTCATGATTTTTGCTTGAAGATTAATCTCCCATCTTTCAATGGCCATGCATGAAGGCTCTTCTCGAAAAGCAATTTCTTCCCATAGATTATGACCAGGTACTCTTTTAGTAATACCAAAATTGTCGACAGTGTAATCGCAGTGTGAAGGCATATGCTGAGGAGTTCTATCGCCTATTAGCACGTAATAATCTAATAGAGACTGAATCTCATCAAATGGCAAGATTCATCGGTGGGCTACGCACAACCATCCAAGATAAGATTTCCTTGCAACCTATTTGGACTGTTAAGAAGGCTGTGAGGAGTGCAACTCGTGTGGAGTCCCAATTGGAGCGACCTGTCATCAGAAATCAGGTAGGGAGAACCAATTAGTAAGAATTCAAAAGGAGCACAATCTATTCTTAATAGAGGTGCAGCTACACAACCTCCTCGACCTCCCACACAAGTGAGTCTTAAAGCTATACCTACAAGGCCATCAAGAAATGCCACATCAGCAAAGAACCCAAGTTCAAATCTTGATCTAAAGTGCTATCACTGTGAAAAATTTGGACATCATTCTAATGTTTGTCCAGCACGACAACCTGTGAACCTGGCTATTGAAGTTAATTTTGTGGCTGACAATTTACATGACTCAAAAAATGATGACCTAGCCTGTGATCAAGAAAACTATGAAGATGAAATATCCGAGGAGCCTGATTGTGAAAGGTCATCTTTAGTAGTTCGAAATCTAATATACATCCCAAAGTAAGAGGAAAACCTGCAACGTCACAATATTTTCTGCACTCGATGCATAGTAAATGACAAGATCTGTGATATGATTATTGATGGGGGAAGCAGTGAAAACATCATCTGCAAGACTATGCTCGACAAGTTTCAACTGAAAATGGAATCACATCCCTCTCCCTACAAGATCGGCTGGATTAAAAAGGTTGGTGAAACTAAGGTAACTAAACAGTGTCAAATTTATTTTTCCATTGAAAAATTCTACAAGGATGAGGTAACCTGTGATGTTGTGGAGATAGATGCATATCATATTTTTCTTGGTAGACCTTGGCAATTTGATAGAGATTCTATATATCGTGAGCGAGACAATCACTACATCTTCTTCAAAGATGGAAAGAAAATTATCCTTACCCCATTTGCGAAGAGCGTCGACCCAAAAGTTTACAAGAGGAGGGTCACTCATTCCTGATTCTGTAAACTTTTATAAATGAGGCTAAAGAGACAGCTCAAATATTTGTTGTGATTGAGAAAGGAATGGAGACAATGCCCACTGAAGCTCCAAAAGACTTGCAACCCTTCCTAGATGAATTCAAGGAAATCATGCCCGATGATCTTCCTGATGTACTACCCCCAACGAGAGATATTCAGCACCACATTGATCTTGTTCTTGAAGCGAGTTTACCAAATCTTCCCCACTATAGAATGAGTCCAAAAGAGTCACAAATTTTATAAGACAAGGTTGAAGAGTTGATTAGAAAAGGAATGGTCAGAGTCAGCATGAGTCCATGTGCAGTTCCAGCCTTATTGACACCTAAAAAAGATGAAAGTTGGTAGATGTGTGTAGATAGTCGAGCTATCAACCGAATCATGGTAAAGTATAGATTTTTAATTCCTCGCTTAGAGGACATGTTAGACATGTTGGAAGTGTCAAAGGTGTTCTCCAAAATAGATTTGAGGAGTGGATACCATCAAATCAAAATTAGACCCAGTGATGAATAGAAAACTGCTTTCAAAATAAAAGAAGGACTTTATAAGAGGCTTGATATGCCTTTTGGACTCTTAAATGCACCAAGTACCCTCATGCGATTGATGAATCGGGTACTCAAACTTTTCATTAGTTATTTTGTTGTTGTTTACTTTGATGACATCCTGGTGTACAGTCATAATGAAGAAGAACATAAAAAGCATCGAACAGAAGTACTTACTGTGCTGAAAAAGGAGAAGTTGTACATCAACTCAAAGAAATGCCATTTTATGACTGACCACTCGGTGTTCTTGGGTTTCATTGTAAGTGCCGAAGGCATTCATGTTGATGAAGAAAAGGTAAAAGTTATTAAGGAATGGCCGATACCCAGAAGTGTATCAAAAGTTAGAAGCTTCCATGATCTGGCAACATTCTATCGGATGTTTGTCAAAAACTTTAGTTTCATTATGACACCAATAACTGAGTGTTTGAAGCAATGCAAGTTCTCCTGGACTCAAGAAGCTAATAAATGCTTCAAGTTGATCAAGGAGAAGTTATCTACTGCACCTATTTTGGCATTACCTAGCTTCGAGAAGTTATTTGAGATAGACTGTGATGCTTCGTACATAGGCATTGGAGCCGTTCTATCCCAGGAAGGAAGACCAGTAGCTTTCTATAGCGAAAAATTGAGTGAAGCTCGAAAGAAGTGGTCAACATATGAGCTGAAATTTTATGTAGTTGTATAAGCAGTTTGTCATTAGAAGCACTATTTAATTCAACGAGAGTTCATTCTATATACTGACCACCAAGCTTTGAAATTCATTGATAGTCAGAAGGACTTGAATCACATGTATGGTTGATGGTCGTCATTCTTACAGCAATACACCTATATTTTGAAACACAAATCTGGACAAAAAAAGAAGGTGGCAGATGCTTTGAGCCACAAGGCAGTCTTAATGGTAACTATAAGCAACGAAGTTGAAGGGTTTGATTATTTGAAGGAATTATATGCTGAAAATGAAGATTTTAAATAGGAGTTTAGAAAGTGCCAAGCAGGACAAAGAAGTGATTTATATCTCCATGAAGGCTTTCTCTTTAAGGGTTCTCATCTTTGCATTCTAAGGTACTCCTTGAGAGAAAAGGTGGTGAAAAAGTTGCATAACAGTGGCCTAGCAGGACATCTTTAGCGTGACAAGAGCATTGCACTAGTTGAAGAGCACTATTACTGGCTACAACTTAAGAGGGATGTCGGTCGCTTTATACAAAGGTGTTATGTATGTCAAACAACCAAAGAAAGCTCTCAAAACACTGGCCTTTATACCTCATTGCCTGTGCCAAATGTCCCATGGGAGGATCTATCAATGGATTTTGTTTTGGGCCTCCCCATGACTCAACGAGATTTAGATTTAGTATTTGTTGTTGTCGACAGATTTTTCAAGATAACACACTTCATTCCATGTAAGAAGACAGCAGATGCAACAAGGGTAGCTAATCTATTCTTTCAAGAGATTGTAAGGCTACATGGAGTACCAAAGACTATCACTTCTGATCATGACACAAAATTTTTAAGTCACTTTTGAAAGATATTGTGGAGGCGATTTGATACGTCTCTACAATTTAGCAGTACTTATCATCTACAAACAGATGGACAAACTTAAGTGATGAATCGAACACTTGTAAATATCATTCAGTATCTTGCAAGAGATAAACCAAAGCAATGAGACTATGCACTCGCACAAACTGTATTTGCTTTCAATAATATGAAGAACAGGTCCACGGGAAAATCGCCATTTGAAATTGTCAATGGAAGAACCCCAAAGCATCAGCTGGAGTTGGTGGTGTAGATAATATGGTGAAGAGAATTATTGAAGTGCATACTGAGGTAAAGAAGAAATTAGAAGAATCCAATGTCAAATACAAAATTAAAGCGGACATTCATAAGCATCCAAAAGAGTTTCAAGAAGGAGATCTGACGATGGTGCACTTGAGGAAGGAACGATTTTCAGCTGGAACTTGCAACAAACTGAAACAAAAGAAAATTAGGCCACTGAAGATACTAAGAAAGATAAACAACAATGCATATGTCATCGACCTCCCGAATGATTTGGGAATCTCAAACACTTTTAATATTCAAGATTTGTTTGACTACCATGCACCTGAGAACTGGAAGTTACGACAAAATAACTCGAGGACGAGTTCTTTACAAAAAGGGGACACTGATTAGGACGCTCAAAGGAAGTTCAAAAATATCAAAAGGAGCTAATTCAGAAGTCAAAGGGGCATGACAAATGATTTGATTCACTCTTTTATTTAAACTTAGGATTTACCTTACTTATTACCTTTCTATATTTAAATTCTCTTCATTATGATGTCTTAGGTCTTATTTTTGGATTTCACTAACCCAAGACTAATTTTGGACTGAATCCTATTCAGTTTAGGACTTGGAAAGGATAAATCCTTATTTAGAATTTTATTTTTGTAGGTTAACTTATTTAAAATTTCTACCAACCCAATTAATGGGTTCAAGCTGAGTTGTATTCAGTTTAGGACTTGGGAAGCCAGAAACTTACTCAAATTGGACTTCTGGTATTTGTATAAATAGGCCTTCAGCCTTATGGACGGGAGAATAACTTTTACTCTCAATAAAGTTCTACTTTAATGAGTTTTCTATTTTACTTATGCATTCAAGGAGTTCTTAACAGAGGCAACGGTGTTTTTTTTGTCTACCATTCTTGTTGTTACGTCAATCTACTTCGCTGATTCTAGCCTCAATTTTTTGTCTGGAGCCTCTAATCAAGACGATCTTTGGGTCTTCGTTGACTTTTAGTCGACAAAAGAAGAAGGCAGGAACTATTTTATCCCAACCCCAGTCCAATCGAGAGTCGTAATTGCAATCAGGCCATCTATGTTCTCATGCCCCAGTGGCTTTATTGGAACAAGGACTGAAGCCTCAATCGGCTTGGTTCGCACATAGGTCAACCACCAAGAAAGTATGGAATGATGCAGCAGGGATCTCCCATTGATCCGACAGTAGGTTTCTTTGTTTTCCCTGTTACAGAATCCCGTGCTACAGAATGAATCTAGTCACCATCCGATGATTCTTTTTTAGTATGGACATGGCTTAAGGAAACGAATGAAATGGGTTCAAGTATTTAGGCTAAGCCACTGAAAGAGGAGAGAAAATCTTTCATGAGAGAGGGACGAGCAAGTGATGGATTAGGAAAAAAATAGGTAGGCCTTCTGAGCAGTCATTTAGCGGCCTTGTTAGGGACCCTTTCAAAAGAGGAACCTGCGATTTTCTTCGACAAAGCGATATTGTATGCTCGCCTTTTAACTAAAATCGACAGCGGTAATTGACGTAGCAACAAGCGTGGTAGACGAGGAAAACACCGTTGCCTCTGTTAAGAACTCCGAGAATCTACAAGGAAGAGAGAAAATTCACTAAAGTAGAACTTTATTGAGAATAAAAGCTGTTTTCCGTCCATAGGACTGAAGTCCTATTTATACAAATACCAAAAATCCAATTTGAGTAAGTTTCTGGCTTCCCAAGTCCTAAACTGAATATAACTCAGTTTAAACCCATTAATTGGGTTGGTAGAAGTTCTAAATAAGTTAACCTACGAAAATAAAATCCTAAATAAAGATTCATCCTTCCCAAGTCCTAAACTGAATAGGATTCAGTCCAAAATTGGTCTTGGGTTGGTGGAATCCGAGGAATAAGACCTAAGACTCCTAATAAGAGAATTTTAAACATAGAAAGGTACTAAGTAAGGTCAATCCTAAGTTTAAATAGAAGAGTGAATCAAATCATTTGTCATGGCCCCTTGACTTCTGAATTAGCTTCTTTTGATATTCTTGAACTTCCTTTGAGTGTCCTACAGCAGTGTCTCCTTCTTGTAAAGAACTCGTCCTCGAGTTACTTTGTCGTAATGTGCAGTCCTCAGGTGCATAGTAGTCAAACAAATCTTGAATATTAAAAGTGTTTGAGATCCCCAAATCCTTCGGGAGGTCGATGACATAGGCATTGTTGTTTATCTTTCTCAGTATCTTCAGTGGCCCAATTTTCTTCTGTTTCAGTTTGTTGTAAGTTCCAGCTGGAAACCGTTCCTTCCTCAAGTGCACCATCACCAGATCTCCTTCTTGAAACTCTTTTGAACGCTTATGAATGTCCGCTTTAATTTTGTATTTGGCATTGGATTCTTCTAATTTCTTCTTTACCTCAGTATGCACTTCAATAATTCTCTCCGCCATATTGTCTGCAGCTATGCTTGTTCCTGGTAATTTGGGCAACACCACCAAATCCAGCGGGTGTTTTGGTGTTCTTCCATTGACAATTTCAAATGGCGATTTTCCCGTGGACCTGTTCTTCATGTTATTGAAAGCAAATTCAGCTTGTGCGAGGGCATAGTCCCACTGCTTTGGTTTGTCTCTTGCAAGACACCGAATGATGTTTACAAGTGTTCGATTCACCACTTCAGTTTGTCCATCTGTTTGTGTATGATAAGCACCTACTAAACGTATCAAATCGCTTCCACAATGTCTTCCAAAAGTGACTTAGAAATTTTGTGTCACGATCAGAAGTGATAGTCCTTGGCACTCCATGTAGCCTTACAATCTCTTGAAAGAATAGATTAGCCACCCTTGTTGCATCTGCTATTTTCTTACATGGAATGAAGTGTGCCATCTTGGAAAATCTGTCGACAACAACAAATACTGAATCTAAGTCTCGTTGAGTCTTGGGGAGGCCCAAAACAAAATTCATTGATAGATCCTCCCATGGGGCATTTGGCACAGACAATGGGGGTATAAAGGCCAGCTTCCTTTGGCTGTTTGGCATACATAGCATCTTTGTACAAAGGACCCAAACATCCCTTTTAAGTTGTGGCCAGGAGTACGCTCTTCAACTAGTGCCAATGCTCTGTCACGCCCAAGATGTCCTGCTATAGCCAACTGTCTTATGCCAACTCTTTCACCACCTTTTCTCTCAAGGAGGCACCTTGGAATTGCAACGGCCGCGAACCCTTAAAGAGAAAGCCTTCATGGAGATATAAATCACTTCTTTGTCCTGCTTGCCACTTTCTATACCCCTCTTTAAAATCTTCATCCTCAGCAAACAATTCCTTCAAATAATCAAACCCTTCAACTTCGTTGCTTACAGTTACCATCAAGGCTGCCCTACGGCTCAAAGCATCTGCCACCTTATTTTTTTGTCCAGATTTGTGTTTCAAAACATAGGTGTATTGCTGTAAGAATGACGACCATCGCCCATGCATGCGATTCAAGTCCTTCTGGCTATCAATGAATTTCAAAGCTTGGTGGTCAGTATATAGAATGAACTCTCGTTGAATTAGATAGTGCTTCCAATGACGAACTGCTTGTACAACAGCATAAAATTCCAGCTCATATGTTGACCACTTCTTTCAAGCTTCACTCAACTTTTCACATAGAAAAAGCTACTGGTCTTCCTTCCTGGATAGAACGGCTCCAATGCTATGTACGAAGGCCATCACAATCTACCTCAAAAACTTCTAGAAAGTAGGCAATGCCAATAGGTGCAGTAGATAACTTCTCCTTAATCAACTCGAAGCATCTATTAGCTTCTTGAGTCCCGGAGAACTTGCGTTGCTTCAAACATTCAGTTATTGGTGCCATAATGGAACTAAAGTTTTTGACAAACCTCCGATAGAATGTCGCCAGACCATGGAAGCTTCTAACTTCTGATACACTTCTGGGTATAGGCCATTCCTTAATAGCTTTTACCTTTTCTTCATCCACATGAATGCCTTCAGCACTTACAACGAAACCCAAGAACACCAAGTGGTCAGTCATAAAATGGCATTTCTTTGAGTTGATGTACAACTTCTCCTTCTTCAGCCACAGTAATTACTT
>RXID01015215.1:278422-529889 GCA_005019695.1 Trichopus zeylanicus subsp. travancoricus | reverse complement strand
CCCGCGTTTCGGCGCACCGGCGCGCTGGCCTTCGCCTCCGCTCCAGCCGCCGGCCTCCGCCTCCGCTCCCGCCCGCCCGGCCTCCGCCTCCGCTCCCGCCCGCCCGGCCTCCGCCTCCGCTCCGCTGCCGGCCGCCGCCACCGCTCCCGCGGCCGGCCTGCCGGCCTCCTCCCCCGCTCCCGGCCGCGCGACGGGGTGTTATTTGCAAAAATTCAAATTTCGGGGACTTTTCTGTATATCGAAATAATTTCCGGGGGTTTATTTGCAAAAATTCGAATTTGGAGGAGGTTTTTGTAAATCTGAGTTCTTTCGGGGTGTTATTTGCAAAATTCCGAAATCCAGGAGTTAACTATAAAAAATAAGTTTTTAGGGGTGTATGTGTAAAAATAACGGAGGTAAAATCGGAATTTTTTGGTAAAATTTTAATTAAATAACAATCGGGAGCTGTGGGTGAATATGGGCGAATTTGAAGGAGGTGGAGGTAATTACGGAAATTACGGGGGATTAACCGTAATTATGGTTAATTACGGGGGTCACCCGTTATTATCCCAAAAATAAACATTAAGAATTTTCAAAATAAAATATCATAATCGAGAGTCTAACGTACCATAAAGGCCACTTACTTTGATTCAAGCTTGATCTTCTCACAACCCACTATCATCGGTAATAACTCCATTCTATTCTTTTTGCAGCGTCTCTCCTATCGTAAGTAAAATAAAAAAAATTATATTATTTAAATTTCTTAATATATCCAAAAATAACGAGATTTAAAAAAGATTAAAATAATTAATTTATTTATTAAAATATTTCATCTTAAGTATTTAATCATTCTATTTGTTACAGTAACTATCGTGATATAACACGATGGTGATGCTAAAATGAGCTGCCGGGGATGTGGACATGGTCTTGGGAGGACAAGATAGAGGCCGACGAGTATCTGGAAAAACAGAACATGATGCAGATGCGGTCTGGGTCCAACCGCCCAAAGACTGGCGAGTCTTAATCAAGAGTGTGGCCTACCAACTTGAATTGGTCCCCTTCAATTCATGGCGGTGGAGTTGATTTTTGAACTTGAATCCTCTTCTCTCCGTGGGATGCTCTTCCCCTCTCACATGGATTTGTTGCGTTGAGCAGACAGGGAATGTCCATGTTACATGGATTCTCCATTATCATCGCTTTCTGACACGAATGCCTATCAAAACAGTAATGCGATACAAACAGTAAAAAGATTGATATCTCCTAAATAATATCCTCAGGAAAGTAGTAATTGAATATAGAATTTTATATTAATTGTAATTAATATCAATTTTAATATTCACCGAAAAATAAAAATAAAAAAATTAAAAAAATAAAGTTGGAGAAAGGGAGTTCTCCCACAGCCACTGCTCTGCCCCACGTCTAATCCCCGTCGGCAGGTGATTTCAAGGAGAGAAGGGGGGGATGGGGATGCTCAGTCTGGGGTTGTCAATTTGCAATGCTGGGGGAGCAGATTTTCTCTCGAACTTTTATCTGCCTTTTCCCCATCGGATCTGGCGCTTTTCCTTTTGCTTGCTGATGATTTCACCTTTTCTTCCCTGATGGTGAGGGTGAGACCATCTTCCCCTCGCTTTGCCCAATCTTGAGGCTAGATGGGTAGGCCAGGCCTGGCCAGATGATAAATCCATCATGCCGCTGACCCTGATGATGATAACGATGACGGCCTCCTCCTTCTCTCCCCCGCTTTGACTGACGCCGCTCCCCCCACTGTGCTCCCACTCTCAGCCCCAACGGGGCCTCCCTCCTCCTCTTGAATCTTCCTCTTTGACCAGCATCTCCCAAGCACCGATTTCAGCGCAATGCCGCAGCTCCAGCATCCATCGCAGCCCTGGAGGCTCGAGAGCGGCAGCCAGATCCTGGATCTGGAGACCGCCGTCAAGGATGGCATTCTCGGCGGCGGCGGGGGCGCTCTGGGGGCGAGGGGCGGGTCCACCGAGAAGGCCGATCTTAGGACGATGATAGAGGTCGTCGACGCGGCGGGGGCGGAGGACATTCCGGGGGTGTTCATCTGCCCGATCTCGCTGTCGCCGATGCTGGATCCCGTCACTCTCTGCACCGGACAGACCTATGACCGGAGCAATATACTCCGGTGGCTGTCGATGGGCCACCGGACCTGCCCCACCACGATGCAGGAGCTCTGGGACGACGCGCTCACCCCCAACCGCACGCTGCATCAACTCATCCTTACTTGGTTCTCCCAGCGCCACCTCCGCATCAAGAAGCGAGCGGAGGACGTCCAGGGCCGCGCCACCGAGCTCCTCCAGGCGCTCAGGAGGGTCAAGGGCCAGACACGCGTGCAGACCTTGAAGGAGCTGCAGCGTCTCGTCGCGGCCCACTCTTCTACCAGGAAAACCATCGTGGACTCCGGCGGGGTGTCGTTGCTGTCCTCTCTTTTGGGTCCGTTCACTTCCCATGTCGTCGGGTCGGAGGCGATCGCCACTCTGGTCAATCTCTCTCTCGATTCGGAATCCAAATCAGTTCTGATGCAGCCGGCGAAGATCTCGCTCGTCGTCGACATGCTGAACGAGGGCACGACGGAGACCAAGATCAACTGCACGAGGTTCATCGAGATGCTGCTGGAGGAGCAGGGCTTTCGGCCGGAGATCGTCTCAAGTTTGAGACTCTTGGTCGGATTGCTGAGACTGATCAAGAACAGAAGGCATCCCAACGGCACGGCGGCGGGGCTGAGCCTCCTGAAGACGATATGTTCTCACAATCAGGTCCGGAGCCTTGTCGTCAGCGTCGGAGCAGTGCCGCATCTCGTCGAGCTGTCGCCGGAGTTGAATCCCGATTGCCTGGAGCATGCCCTCCAGATCTTGGATGACCTGGCGACGATCCCCGAAGGCCGCTCGGCACTGAAGGAATGCTCACAGACTATCCCCAATATGGTAAGGCTACTGATGAGGGTCTCTGAGGCTTGTACTCAATCGGCATTGTCGATACTGTGGGCGGTCTGCGAGCTCTCACCGGAGGAATGTGCCTCACTTGCTGTTGAGGCTGGGCTGGCAGCGAAGTTGTTACTGGTCATACAAAGTGGATGCAATCCGGCAGTAAAGCAGCGGGCCTCCGAGTTGCTGAAGTTATGCAGTCTTAATTACACTGCGACGCTTTTCATTTCCAAGTGCAAGCTAACAAGGACGATCCAATGATGAGCAAGCAGGATGCGGCTGTATGTGCTTGTTACATTTTGTTCCTTCACTCCCGCTTTTGATTGATCTGGCACTGAAGGAACTGGAGGGGTTTGAGATTCAATTTGGACCGACGATGGAAGCTCTGCTGGAGGGAGATGGAAGTACATACGATTGGCTCATGCATACTTGCTTGCATTGTTTCTTAATAG
This sequence comes from Trichopus zeylanicus subsp. travancoricus, assembly GCA_005019695.1. Classification (NCBI taxonomy): domain Eukaryota; kingdom Viridiplantae; phylum Streptophyta; class Magnoliopsida; order Dioscoreales; family Dioscoreaceae; genus Trichopus; species Trichopus zeylanicus. The sequence continues at coordinate 526,513 of RXID01015215.1, read as the reverse complement.
TCGTAGAGGAAGCACGGTCTTCGTCTGGACGATGACGATGGGCAAAAGCCAGGTGTGGATTGGTTTTGCGACGATCAACCTGGATGCAGCGGGTTCTTTCTACTCAATAAACTGGTGAGGATACAGCATTCGGGTAAGACATTTCCGAAGTCATAAATTTCTGTCAAATTACCATTCTGATTGTTTTTTGGAATGCGAGTCTTCTGATCATGCAAATCTCTTTCCTTGTATAATTGATAAAATTTAGTAGAGAATTTTTGTTCAGATAGAAGAATCAGGTAATCCCATTTTATTTCAATCCCTTATATTTGTTTTATACGGAGTGAAGATTTTCCCATTTTGCTTGATTGCGTTTGTGTTCTTGAAGCACTACTATCTTTGATTCAATAGCCTTTTCTGTTCGTTATCTGTTAGAAAACCTCTTCTTGATAACGTTTCTTTGTCTACATTTGAAGCACTGCACCATTTCATATCCTCTGTTCGTTGGTGCCGTGTCTGCTCGTATGCTTTGTTCAGTTCATCTGCTTGCTGATTCTATTTGTATCTGCTTCCGCCAATCTAGCCCCCAGACATGCTTCAGTTGAGGTCCCCGGTGACTGTTGCTTAGGAATTGCTCCTTTTTGGGGCAGTGGCCATTGACCGGATGCAACCATCAATACCCTCTTCTTGCTTTGCTTGGCCTTCTGAAAATATCAATTGATATATCAACTAGACCACGCCGGATGCCATTCTCGATTCTTGATCCTACTTCATTACCAGGATCAGAGAATCACTTTACCAGGAAAATCTAAAGGCAGAAACGAAGTGGGCTGGGTTGACCAAATCGGATTCCACCCACAAAAGATCCCATTTACGTGAGTGCGTATTCGCTTCATGATTGTTTTAGATCATTTGCACAAGGATAACTTTTGTCTGGCTTCTTTTGTTGTTGCATGGAGAGGAGAGTTGGTTATGGGCTGGACCCTCGCCGGTTGGGTCCACGAGGGAGGACCCTTGCACGAGGCTTGCAGGACATGGGTCCGGCTCTCCACCTGTGCCTGCTCCCGCAACCAACAGCTGCCAGTGAGTTGCGCGTTTCGATTGGCCCATCCAAAACGCCAGTTTAATTTGTCACGCTATTAAGTATGAAAGATTGAATTTAATATCGGATAATTATTGAAATGATTAAAAGGCCAAACATTACAATTGATCCCCTTTATGGATGAGTTATGGATCAGGGCCCGCAAGACAATGAAAGACAGGGAAATCGGCCCAGCTTTCTATTTGAGTACCCTGATTGAAACCTCTGAAGCTACTCTGTTCTGGGTTTGAAGGAGCAAAACCGAAAGCGAAATGGTGGCATTTCAGTCGTTTCCAGTGTCGCGAGTAGCAGTAGCAGCTGACATAAGATAGACCTGACAGAAGCCCAGTGCTAAATCCTAACTCATATTTCATCAATTAAGCATACAAGTGCTGGTTACTCGGCGTGAAAATTGCCATATCATCTGTTGAAATCATCTGCAAACAGAGGGTCTGTTCGACTAGATGGCTACCTGTTAAGCTACAGCCTACCCAGGTCATTGATGTGCTGTACATAGTTGAACGATCGAAATGTTAGATTATTTATTGTTTTAATTTTAAATAAATTAAATTATATAATTTAGATCAAATAATTTAAGAATAGGGTGAGTAACTCAAATATAAATATTTAATTAAATATTTAGATAAAAATAAATAATAATATAGACGAAGTTAAACTTTTATTAATGTGCGCAATTTGATGTTTTAAACTTTAATTAAAATATTTTATTATATATCCAACATTTGATATTATCTTAAAATTGCTTGATTAAAATTTTTTTTTATGAGATTAAATCTAATTAAAAATTAGATTTAAATTAATTTATTTAAATTACTTTTTAATTGATTTTTTAATAAATATTTTGGTCTTAATTATAATTGTTGATGGAGTTCAGTTAATCGTCAATTTTTGTTTGGGAGACTTCTTGCTATCTTAATCCGCTCGACTGTCTTTTCTTTGATCTACACAGAAAAGAATCATGAGAAGATCATCAGAAATTGTTTGGCGATGGTCACTCTGACGCTCATGTTAAATTCTCTCTTTAAAATATGGATATAATAAAAAATTGGGCATTTGTCTTTTACCTCTCCGGGTGTCCTATGATTTATAGAGCATCTGGGGATTTAGCGTATTCAGATCCCGTGATCTCGGGTAATTATTTCGCTAATTTTTTCTATGAATGGGGGATGAATCTCAAATTCCTCGGGATTGATTCCTAAAGAAGCTATGAATTTGCTGGCTAATATATCAATGTCATTGGATCAAATCTAGTGAGTTTGGTAATAGCCAGGCTTTGAGATATGATTGACCCTTTCTGCAAGCTCATTTTTATCTAAAGTGATCGAGCTCGCAATGACTCGATGTATTGGTGAAACCTCAGGTTGGGCACTTCTGTTCATGACTTGTCCTTTGAGCCCAATTTTATTAGCTTTTCTGACTTAGTCAATTCGACTTGGGGCTTACTCTTTAGTTGTCTTGGTTAACGACTTTGCTTTTATTCTATACATATCCAGTTTCTCCAAACTACCACTTATCACTTAATGTATCATCAACACCCCCTAACTTTAGGCCTCGTACCATAAGTTTGGGTCTTGAGCTTTTGAAACTTCTTTTTTTCTTCTTTTGAGTTTCTAGTCGTTGTAGCTTGGGTGACCCAATGCTTTAGTTTCTCTTTTTAGGGGAATGAAGTGTCAACTGTAGTGTGCTTTGGGGGATTGTGCCTTTATTTAATTCAATATCCTCGGATACAGAGCATTAGCCATCATGTCGTTTGGGGAGATGGGTCGCAATTTGCATAATTATTTAGGGTTTTGTTCCTTTTCGAGGCATCAGTCCGGGGAGGAACGAGGCAGCAAAGGCCAAAGTTCAAGTTCAGGGGATTGACAGGTCAAGGGAGTCTTTGATGCCTTTAAACATTTCTAATTAGTCACCTGTTTTTTCGTATAGTAAAAAATTTTATACTAATTTCTTCCTTTGGCTCAATAAAATTTTGCTTTTCTCTTGTATCGTTGTGTCTCTTTAAGTTGTTCGTTTAACTTCTTAACTTTATCCCATTTTGCCCAAGTGTTCCAGAGGCTAAGATAGTGGTGTGTCTCAACTTTCATCGAGGTAATTTTCTTGTAAGTATTAGTTCAATGCATACCAATCTGAACTCTCTTTAGGGATATTCTTAGATAGCGCTTCAACTAAGATCCATAGCTAAACTGCAATCTTGACTCCATCCTTGTGGTTCTGTAGGCACCTTATATCGCGGCTTCCTTCGTCCAACATGAAGCTCGCCTTAGATTTTTTTTGGACTTGAATCTTTCGCTTAATATGAGGTTGAATCATTTGCCTTATTTAAGCTATGGTCTCTGTTTTTGGTATTAGGCTGAAATCTTATGCCTTGATCCGAGGTCTTTATGCCTAGCACTGGGTCAAGATCTTATGTATCTCGTCTAATAAGAGGTCTTTATGCCTAGCATTTAATTAAGGTCTTACGTGTCATATTTAATCCAAGGTCTTTGTGTCTGACATTGGACTGAAGTCTTATATACCTCGTCTAATCCGATGTCTTTATTCCTGACATTAGAGTAAGGTCTTATGTGTCTTATTTGATCCAAGGTCTTTGTATTTGGCATTAGACCGAGGTCTTATGTATCTCGTCTGATTTGAGATCTCTGTGTCTAGCATTAGGTTGAGGTCTTATGTGTCTCGTCTGATCCAAGGTCTTTGTTCTTGGCATTAGGCCGAGGTCTTGTGTGTCTCATCTAATTCGAGGTCTCTGTGTCCGACATTAGCCAAGGTCTTATGTGCCTCATCTGATTCGATATTTTTGTGCTTAGCATCGGGTCAAGGTCTTATATGGCTTATATGATCCAAGGTCTTTATGTTTGACATTAGACTAAGTCTTGTATGCTTCATCTGATTCGAAATCTTTTCCTGTCTGATCCAAGGTCTTTATGTCTAGCATTAATTAAGGTCTTATGTGCTTCATCTGATTTGAAGTCTTTATGTCTAGCATTAGGTTGAGATTTTATATGTCTCATCTGATTCAAGGTCTTTATGTCTAATTTTAGATCGAGATCTTTTTATACTTCTCTAATTTGAGATCTTTGTGGTGCTTTCCTAGGCAAAGACTTACTTACAAAGCACAAATTTTATTAAAAATAGATAATATATGATTTTAAAGATAGAACTTTCTAAGATTATCAATGTGCCACATCCTCGAAAGTACTTAGACATTTGGATGTTCAATTTTGAAGGCCCCCCAGTCTCATAACTCAGGAGACATTGAATGGGTCAATCCAACTTGGAGAGAGTTTTTCCTAGGTTCGGTCAACACGCTCTGCTCGGCAGAATGCCCAATCGCTTGGTTGTAGTTATCGGTTGTAGACCTAAGCATTATATTATCATGCTATCTCTCATACCTCCAATACTAAGTCCTTTTTGGCCCAATTATTTTCCTCATTCAGCAAAGAATCATAACTCTAAATTCATGGGAAAGTAAGTCTAATTTCCACAGGGATGACTACCTCGACCCCTAGGTGAGCTTATAGGGTGACTCCTCAATTATTGTCCAGGGAGTGGTTCCATAAAACCATAGAATATGTGGTAATTTTTCACCCAAACATCCTTTGCCCTTTTAAGATACTTTTTTTTATCTCTGAGAGCAAGGTGTGATTAACTACCTCAGCTAAGTCATTGGCTTAGGGATGTGCTACCGAGGTAAACTTTTATTTAATGTGGAGGTTGGTCCAATACTCCTTGAACTTTGAACTGTCGAATTGCTTCTTATTATATGTGACCAACCCTCGGGGAAGTTCGAACTTGCAAATGTTATTTTTCTCGAGAAACTCCTGGATCTTCTTTTCAGAGATTTTAACAAACAGTTTGGTCTTCACTCACTTAGTTAAGTAGTCAATAGCGGCTACCAAAAATTTTTTCTGTCTTGAGGCTATTAAAAATGAATTGAATGTCCATTCCCTATTGGTCAAAGGGCTATGTCGCTTGAGTATGCTAAAACTGAACTATGGGATTGTGACAAACTGAGACGTGTCTCTAGTATTGTTTGCATTTGAATACGACCTCGGATGCTTTGGCATCCATGTTGATCCAATAATACCCTTATATAAGAAGTTTATTTGTCAAGCCTTGTCTTCTTTCATGGCTCCCACATATTCCTTTATAGATTTCTCAGTAGGCGTAATAAGCCTCCTTGGGCCTCAAGCATCAGAGTAGCAATCATGTGAATGACCTCTTGTATAGGACTCTATTTACCGAGGTGAAGTTTGGAGGTAACCTCGTAATCCTTAGAGCTTCATTTGGTTCTTCTGGAAGTTTTCCTTTTTCCAAATAAGTGATAATAGGGTCTATGGCTCTGAGTCTACTGTATTCACCTCAACATTTTCTAAATAACTGTACTGTTGAAGATTTTTCACAAAAATTTGCCTCAAATTTGAATTTGAAGATATTGAGGTGAGTCATGCAAGGACATTTGGCTCAGTATTGCTATTTCAAGGTATGTGGTAAATATCAATTTGGTCCATCTTTTCTATGAGCTTTCATGCCTAGGCAAGATACTACACCATGGTGGACTCTTTTGCCTTATGCTCCCCAATAATCTGTAAGTACACAAGTTGGGAGTCACTAAATACCTTAAACTCTTTAACTCCTACTGCCAATGCTATGTGCTATCTGAGAAGAAAAGCTTTATATTTTGTAATATTGTTCGAGGCCTCAAATTCTAGTTGAGTTGAGTATTTGACTACTCTTCCATCCGAGCTTTGGAGGATTGCTCCAACGTTGTATCCTAACTTACAAGATGAGTCACCAACTCTAACCTCTCATGATTCGAATTTTGACTCCACCATGAATCCCGTCAGGGCCTATGCTTTGATGGTTTTTTGGGCTTCAAAAGTAACTTTGAATTGGCACAATTTGATTAACCACTTGATCAGTCTCTCTAAGATTTTTTATTTTTGAAGTGTCTATTAGAGCAGGAGATTGGTGAGTATTGTGACTATATACGCCTAGAAATATGGACAGAGCTTTCTAATTGTTAGTAGCATGGCATATGAAAACTTTTCTAGAGGAGGGTACCGAGTTTTTGCTCTTATGAGCATATGGCTCATGTAGTAAATGACTACCTTAATTTGTTGAGGTGTTGCATAGTCGTGTGAATTGGCAGAGGTCTCCGCATTAAATCTTGGTATTCAATTTGAGCAAAAGCTTCGGACCTTAAATTATTCAGGGGGTGTAGACTTGAAACTCATGCCTCCGTTCTTTAGGCTTGCACTTCCTCCATTCAATCCTCAGTTTCTTTAGCTCAGGCAGCTTTATTTTCCGAGATTCTTTTTTCGGTTTACTAGGACTCTCAGACTCTCTCTTTGTTGTAATTACTTCTTCAGCATTAATGTATTCTCAGGTTAATTAAATGAACTCTGCAAGACTTTTAAGAGGTCGGTTAGCCATCTCATAGGCAACTCGAGCCTGTTTGATCCTATTGATTGCAGCTATGAGGGATACGAAACTATCAAGCTTGGTGATCTCAAGTCCAATTTTGTTAAACCAAGCCAAGTATTCTCTTAGGCTTTTGTCTTCTTTTTGTTTCAATGCCAACAATGTAGAGGAATATTTCCAATGAGATACCAGCGAGATAAATTATTGCATGAATCTATCTATTAGATTATTAAAACAAGTAATAGAGTATCTCAAAAGTTTGGTACTAGGCTTGGGCCGGGCCTTATAGAGTTATAGGAAAGTCCTTATATATAGTTGAATCCTATACTTCTTGTAGAATCATAATATTCCTAAAAGTACTAATATGATCCACCAGATCCTTCATGTCATCATACACCTCGTACGAGAGTTGTCAAAACTTTGGCTACATAGAAAAGTATGTTACTTTTGGTATTAGAGAAGTATTGTGTCTCACCTGAGATGGATGAGTTGGTGCTCTAAGAATATGAAATAACCTCACTTTGGATGCCTCTAGCAGTTCTGACCAAGGCATTGTGGTATATAATCTCATTGACCGAATCATGTGTGAGGTCGTACCTATCATATTCCTATCATATTCCCTTGAGATATGATACCGAAGAGAAGTAGCAACCAAGGGGTTATATTGACCTTGATGTAGATGTCCATTGAGTTGTATAGGACTCAGTGTGGGGTGATGTGATTACTTGCCTTGCTGATTTGGTGTGGCACCTAGGCTTAGTGCTAGGGCAGAAGCTGGCTGTTGAGTATAGTAGGCAGTAGGTTTGACACTGCTTGACCTTGCAGTTGCTAAGTCTAAAGATTCTGCATTGCTTATGCTTGAATCTTGAGGAGCCAAGTCATCTGCTGGATTGTTGTCATTAAAGTTTGAAACTCCTAATGACTCACTAAGTTGGAAAGTCCTGGTGGTATCTTGGATATTATTTGAAGAGGGGGTGCTCGAGACTATTGTGGTACTTGAATCACCGAATTGCCCTACTAGGCTAGCTCGTTTAGTCCATTAGATGAATTATGTAATTCTATCGGTACTAGGACTATTTGCCCCCTATGGGGGTTTTCTGATAATGACAATCATATTGCTCTAGGAGGCACGGTGGGAGGACAGCCAGAATTTCCTTGAAACTGTAATGAAAAGTGACGGAGTAATTCTTAATGAAAGCACTACTGTTAATGAAGCTTGGTTCACCGCTAATTTCGATCTAGGAGACTCCTTGAGATCTCGATCCTTTAGGCCACGTTTTCTTCTATCTATATAAAAAAGAACTGTGAAGAAGACCGTCAAAAATTCTCTAACAGTGGTCACTTTAACGCTCAAGTCAAATTTGCTCTCCAAAATAGAGATATAATCAAAAATTGGGCATTAATTCTTTATCTCTCTTATTATCCTGTGATTTATAGGGGGTCGTTTGGTTGGGGGTTAAGATCAAGATTAAGGTCAAGACTAATGAATCACTTTTATAAACTAATATCTTTTTATCGAAATTAAGGTTTCAATAATTTAAAGCTCAAAAAACTATTTAATTTTTTATGATAATTTAATTTAATAATAGTATAAAATAATAAATATTAATTTTATAAGAAAAAAAATAATTTTGAAACGAGCTGATCCTAATCCTAATCCCAAAACAAACGAGGCCGACATAATCATTCCGCTAATTTTTCTCCATGAATAGAGGATGAATCCTAGATTCCTCGGGATTAATTCCCAAAGAAGCTACGGATTTGTTGGCCGACATATTGATATCATTGGACCAAATCTAATAAGTTTGGTAACAACCAGGCTTTGAGATATATTTGACCTTTCCTGTGAGCTCAGTCTTATTTGATGTGACTGAATTGGTAATGACTTAGTATACTGATAAAATCTCAATTCAGATATTTTTGTCCGCGACTTTTCCTTTAAACTTGATTTCATTAGTTTTCTTGACTTAAATAGTTTAGCTCGATGGCTCACCTTTTAATTGTCTCGATTGGTTGGCTTTGCTTTTGTTTTATATATATTTAGCTTTTACAAGTCGTCACCTATCACTCGATGTATCATCAATAATTATGAAACCCTTAAAATATTTTTTACAAAATAATTTAAAATTAGTATTTGTGGCAAAAGATTGCAAAATTTCGTTATTAGATTTTTCAAATCTTAAGATCTTAAGATATATAAATTTAATTTATATAATTATTATTTTTATTATTTTATATTAATTTTATGTAAATTATTTTAGTATAACTTTAAAAATGAAATCCAGACAAGCACAACAAAGTATTGTTGATTTACAAAAAAAAGACATCTGCATTTAATATATTCTTTTTTATTTTTTATTTTTCTAGACATTAAACAAGTTGGTAGGAAAAAGAATTCATTTGTAATTCCAAGCCCGACCCGGGGCAGTCATTCAAATGAACCAAATTCTCGACGATGACATGGAATCCATGGAATGATACTCGCCGCGAGACACCAAATCGGCAGCGAAACTGAGCTTTCGTCCGCATCGTCCGAAGACTAAATGTGATTTGCAGCATCGCGCAGATAGCTCGGTGTCAAAAAAACAAAAAGCGCTCCAGAGTCGCTTGCGAAATTTGAGTCAATAAATGGTTCAAACAGATAGTCAATTACCGCACATGAAGGGCATTTGCATTCTTCCTCTGTAGACTTCGTCCAAGTTCTACCAGTATTTTATAAAGATATTAATCGGCTTTTAAATATCGACAAGCTGTCAACCGCATTAAAATCCGTTTCCGTGGCGATCAGAGAAAAGACGACCAGAATCTCTAGCTTCATGCTTTTAAGTTACCATTTAATTAAAAATCAGAATTAAAATTTAAAATCAATATTAATATTTTTTTTTATTATAATTAATTCTATAATAATTTAAATTTTAAAAAATTATTTACTTTTTATAATAATTTAAATTAATAACGATGTAAAATAAATAATATTAATTTTGTAAGAAAAAATAATTTTAAAAATACTGATATTGATTCTGATTCTAAACTAAATAATACCTAAAAGATCATGAAAGAAAATTACAAACTTTTTTAAAAAGGTTTTTATTTTTGTTTCTTTATAAATTTATCTAATCAAACCTGTGATTTTCTGAGAGGCACATATAGAAAGGATAAAATACTCTTTTTATATTTTATTATGTAAGCAGGGATAAAATTTACGAGTGTGTTTCGTAATGAACTAAAATTAATATTAAAATTAAAATTAGTAAATTATTTATTGTATATTAGTTTTTTAAACTAAATTAATTATATAATAATTTGAGTCCAAAGAATTAAATTTTTTATAATAATTTAATTTAATAATAATATAAAATAATTAATATTATTTTTTAGTTAAAAAATTTTTAATTGGGCTATTTTTTGTTGTCTCGTTGCCAAATCATACCTAACTGAACCGCATTGGCATTTAAGGAAATTTTTTAGAATGTTGAGAGCATAAAATGTAATTACAACATGTTGGGGATATAAATGTAATTCGCTAAATGTCTAAGGGTATGCAGGTAAGTTCATTTTTAGAAAAAAAAAATAGAAGCAGATAATGACGGTTCCGCTACGATGTGAGGCGGCGGTACCATATCATACAGCCGGCATGTTTTGACCGAAGTGACACGAGGTCATCGCGCTAGCCGCCAGCTGACGCAAAATGGCCCATGGCCCAACCCAAACCCATTCCTATAAAAGGTCCCCTGCTGCTCAACCGTCCCACCGGAAAACCGAAGACAATCCGAAAATGAGAAGTCCTTCGTTTCTTCTCCCAGCTCAAGCACCAGAAACACAAACACAAGCCCCATCACTTCAGGTGCAGCTGCAACACTCGGGAGGTCTTCACTCCGTTCGGAAGCCGACCACGAAGCCGTGGAGGCGGCCGGAGCCGACGCCTCCACGAGTCTACCGCGTCGAGCCCCGGGAATTCCGCAAGCTAGTGCAGAAGCTCACCGGCGCGCCACGGAGGAAAGCCTCACCCCGGCCTCTAAGAGAGACGGCGCCGCCGCCGCCGCCGAACTTGGCTCCATGCTTGTTGTCGCCGCTGCCGGAGCCATCAGGGATCAACTACAGTGTCCCTTTTCAGAATCAGATCGAGCTCGTCGCCGCCGCCAAGCCAGAGATGGGGTTCATCTCGCCATCGTTTCAATCGGGATGGTGCTTTTCGCCGCTTCTCAGCCCGGGAACTACAGCAACCTTTGATCATAGCAACAGCGCGGTCATTTAATATTGGCCTTGGACTTTGTCAGCATGAACATTTTACTTTCTCGCAAATGTAGTTGATTTTTTTCTTCAGTCAGCTTCCTTACCATGAAAGAAGTGAGAAGTTTTTACTCTGTAATCGAAATAGAATAACATGGCATGGTAGAAACTTCCTTTGTTAATGTGAAATGCCTTGATTTATCAGTAAAACCTGTAGTGAAATATATAGTTAAGGCAAAATCTGCCAGTATGGAGAACTCAAGCCACGTACTGAAAGAAAATTGTACAAGGTATGCACGTGTCAGAGAGGAATACACATTGCAGGGAAGATGGTGATATTCATTCTACAATTTGCACCTAGGAATACACTCGCATAAAACTTAATAGCCCCAGAGGATCTGATTGCAATGCCTAACAAGTCCCAGTAGTTACAATTGTAAATCTAGTTGTCCCAGTAGTTCCGAAGTTGCTACATGTGGAGGAGGAGCTCATCACGTCCTAACCCAGTCACACTGCTGGTCATGATCCATGGTGGAGGTTCCTGGTAGTATTTTCCTGATCAGCTCCTGGAACTGCTGACTGTTTTCAGCAGGCCTAGTCCCTTTTCCGCCTGTCGTTTTGTCACACTGTGAAAACAAAGGTCATCCCAATATGAAGTCAGAACATCCAAAGTCAGGAAATACAATGATAATCTGGAAAAATAGGGTGTTCGGGAAAGATTACTGAATGAGAGAATCAAACGTTCTTGCAACTAAGCCAATTGGCACAATCAAGATTGATGATATACTGAGATAAATCAGCCAAGTTAAAGAGTCAACGAAAATCTAACCCAAAATTGAACTGCAAAATGACGCTCCCGAGGTAAAAGTTTGATACAGCACTGAGTTGTGAAAGGCATGGTATCTTCAGCTAACATAATTTTCTGACACGGCTCGATGGGTTTCTAAAGGAACTACACCGAGTTGCTGTTGAACTCAGGTATCTTGGTGTGAGGACAATAAAGACTAGATAATTAAGGGATCTAATCCACATTTATATATGAAAATCAATCCTAAAAAATTTGAAATTTATGATTATTCATTACTAAGAGTCCGGCTAAATTACAACACTAAAATCACGGAATTCCTAATATGTTGAATCATTCAACTATAATCTAAGTGCTCTCTACTAATTTGGGTATTGGAGTGACCGTAATCAGAGCCTTCGTAGCTTTCTTTTTTTTGAGGATTAGTAGGAGAACGATCTGGTATATTAAAATCTTGAGAAGTCTTTCGAACCGAAATAGATGGTGAACTGGACTCTGTCAACAAAGATAAATCATTTAAGGGGGGAATACTGGCATCAATGACCAGCCCATACTAGCTGATTCAGGAGCATTTGCAAACCTACAAGCAGCAGCGTGATTAAATGAGTTGAAGAGAATGCCACGCAGCACAATCAAGGTCCTAGTTAGTCACAATCTTTGGTCATAGATAGTAACAGCTAACGTCAAAACACTATTTTATCCAAGTCATGGGCTGGATCTGACTAGTAAATATCAATCATGGAGTAAAAACTATAAATGTTAAGATGGGCTAAGCAAGAGAGTGCACAGCAATGATTTATCCAGTCTTCATTCTGTCTGATCTGACGATTTGATCGTGTTTGCAATTCTCATTTAGGTGTTGTATATTACTTTGCATCGTGTGGTCTGCTAAGCTATACTGCATCTCAATGTTCTAAGAAAACTTATGCATCCACTTCTTGTAATACACCGATGTAACTCTCGATGATGACAGAACAAATAATACCTTGTATACAGTTAGTAAAAAAAAAAGAAGAAAAAGAAAAAAAAAAATCTTGTATACAGCCCTTGGTCATTCTAATAAAAAGCTATACAAGAAATTTTAGGGTTCCATCAACAACACAATATTACATTTAACGTCAGACATCTTTTAAGTAACTCCACTGCCTGTAGCAAAGCGTCATAAATAGCTGATATCAAGCAATCAAGGAGAGTAAATATCAGATATTTACATGAAACAAAAATGCATAAGCAAGTGTCAGAGGTTGTCCTGAAAGGATAGAAGCCCCACAAGTAAGATACACCAAGGAACTAAGACAACTCTAATAGGGGATGGGTACGTACCAAATTGTTCATGAAGGTCAACATAGCCAGAAAAGAAGCACAGGTCTCCAGGTGAGTTATATATTTTGGCAACAATGCTCAAAAAGCGGAAGTTTATAAAAAGGTATAATGCGAAAGCCAGAAGAACATGGACTCCAGCTAAAGGCATCATCCAAAATGAGGACAAGAAATTACGATCCAAATGCAACAATTTGCAGTTTACGCTATCCAACAAACCATAGGTGAAGGTGAAACATACATACAGAGTGATGTTGTAGCCAGAAAGCATCTATCTCACGAACTTGCAACAAACAGGCATTCTAACAAACATAGTGTGCGCAACCAATAGCAACGCTTGCCCGTAGCCCGGCAAATCCACATTGTTACCAACTCTTGTTCACCAAAAAATGGTTTATAAGCTGAGTCTTCCCTGTAAAACATCATGGAACTTTTAGCTTATGGCCCAACAAATCGTCATGAAAAAATAGAGAGGAAGAAATGCAGAGATATAAAGGACCTGGTTTCTCGGAGGTGAGGGCAACGTCCTTCTTGCGGACGAGGGCGTTGGTGGGGGAGCGGCCGAGGATGGCGAACTCGGGGCGGCTGTCCTTTGGGCAATCGCGGGCCTTTGCGCTGCTCTTCACGAACTCGACGTGCTTGATTTGCGAGTGGCCGGCGTAAGGGCCAACGACAATGTTGGAGTCGGGAAGCACCATGGCAGGGGTGATCTCCGCCCGGTCCACGCCCGGCGGCACGAAAAGAGCCGTCTGCACGAGCCCATCCGCGGGCGCGGCGCGCCCTGGCTGGCGGAGACGGAGAGTGGGCGGCGGGAGGTGGAGGAAGAAGAGTTTAGGAGAGGGAGATAAGGACGGCGGAGGCGTGGGGAGGAGGAGAGGATAGAGAGGGTGTGGCCGGAGTTTGGCAGCCGTGTGCGGAGGAGCATGCCGTTGAGAGAGTGGGAAGCGTCGAAGACCCACGGCCGATGACGAGATTCTTTAGCGGATCGGGTGAAGAAGCGGATTCGGGCATTATTTCGCGAAGGAACAGATTGGATCATCCACGTCATCCATCACCACCATTTCATAAGGTCGCATGTGGCTATTGACAAATTTTAGACATAAAAAAAATTTACTTTGTTTGAACTTTCAAGAATACTTTTGTCAAATGATTCAATTTTTTGAAACTTGGTTTGAATTTTTATTGTTAGATGACCCGTTTACATAAGAAAGTCATTTTTAGAGCAAATTATAAGCCCTTTTTCCTTAAAAAACATTTTCTGAGTTTAGACCAATTAGTTTGATCGATGTGATATACAAAATCTTCACAAGAGTATTGGCCAATCTGAGTTAAAGGAGTTCTTGATGACTCGATAAGATCCAGCCAAAATCCCTTCATAAATAGAAGATGGATTCTCGATACCGCTGCCGCTGCTACAGTGGTTCTCCAATCTTGCAAAAAGTAGAAATCATATGCATTCATGTTGAAAATTGATTTTATGAAAGCATTTGATAATGTCACTTGGGAAACACTTCTGAAGATCATGGAGGTCAGCGACTTTGGCACGAGATGGAGGGCATGGATCAAATGCATCTTAGGAAGAGCTCTTTGGCAATCAAAGACAATTAACAAGGTTGGAGACAGCTTCGAGGGAGGAAAGGGCCCGAGACAATGTGACCTTCTTTCACTTCGTCTCTTTGTTTTGGTGACTGATCCTCTTAGCAGGATGCTTCATCATGCTAAGAAAATGAAATTGCTAAACATTGTCAAATTAAATAGACGGGATAAAGAGCGGATTATGAAACTCCTTCGTGCAGATGACTCTATTGTTTGCTTCCGCTGATTCGGATCAAGCCAGAACTCTGAAGCTTCTTCTATTTGGTTTCTAAGACATCACTGGTCTTTCTGTTAACTACAGCAAGAGTGAACTCTTTTACTTTGGCAAAAGAGAATTAATGCTGATGAGCTAACACAAATATTTACTGCCAGCAGGGAAAATTTCCTCTTAAATATCTTGGCGTTATAATTCAGCAAGGTTATCTCAAGAAAGCAGAGAGGATGCCTCTCATAGATAAATTTCAATTAAAGTTTGCGTCTTGGAAATGAGCCAATCTATCATTTGGTGGAAGACTAACTCTTGTTAACTCGGTTTTGTCTTGCCTCCCTCTTATTGGATGTCCTTCTATTCTTGCTTAAATAGGCTGTCAACAGAATTGGTAAAATCAGGCACTCATTTCTTTGGAGACGATCAGAGAAAAGGGGCGTCAACCCTGTGGATTGGAGTGTGTTTGCTTGCCAAAAAAGTGTGGAGGATTAGGGGTGAAAGGTATGAGATTGTTCAAGCAAGCTCTTCATCTTAAATGGTGGTAGAGATTATATGATAAGCCTCAGGCTGTTAGCTCCACAATTATCATGAACCTCAATGCAAAAGCTTCTCGTTCCTACCCAATTTTGAAATGCCATCTCGAAGTGTAGAACCTTTTTCTTTGAAAGCACTCAAGTTTACCTAGGTAATGGCCATCAAACTCCCTTTTGGTTTGAGTCATGGTCTGATATTGGAAGACTCGGAGATTGGTTCCATGACTTGTTTTTTATTTGCAAGAATGCAAATTTGAGTTTGGATCAATGCTTCAAAAAGATGACTGAGCAGTTGTTCTCAAATACCCCAAGTTGATTTTGGTGTAAAGGTGGGAAGCTCTCAAGAATCGGATTTCAAACTACCATCTGTCTGATGCTGCAGATGATAGGAAATGGAGGAGCATACGAATGGGATTTTGTCTGTTAAAAGCTCTTATGACTGGTTGGCTCATTGTAGCTTGAGATCCATCATCCCTGCTAGGTTTTGGAAGCCCAAAATTTCTTTGAAAATAATATGCTTTGTATGGTTGGCTTCTCAAGACAAGCAGCTGACAAGAATTGAACTGAAAGCTAGCGGTTGTTTTATTCCTAACAACCTGTGTGCTCTAAGCAATTCGGAACTTGAGAGGATCTCAGACGGTTGTTTTGTGACTCTTCTGTTATCAAACCAATTTGGGGTTTCTGGACAGCCAAGTTCCCTGCTGTCGTGAAACCTAATCACATGGTGGTGTTCTCTTCAGCTTCATTTCTGCTTCACCTCGGTGTGTGCAGTTTTGTGAGCTGTTTTGGTACAGTATTATCATTTGCTTTCGATGCTTATTTTTTGATAATTTTGTACGAAAACCCGGCTATTAGCGCTCCTGATAACTTTAGGGTCCCACAGAGCCAACCAACAGGCATCTTCCACGTGTAGAACGTATATCTGGAACAGAAGGATAAACCTTCAACGGGCGTCGTCTTCAGCCGCATGCAATCAAGCTCGCCGCCGGAGTCGCAACAAAACGATCCGGCCCAGTTTCCAATTTAAAATCTGGAAAAAAGAGAAAAAGAAAAAAAATGAAGGTCCAATGTCTTGAACATTTCTTCTTCTTTGCCTTGTCTCGCATGAGTTCGCTCGCCCATCGCGATCGGGAGCGAAGAAAGAAAAGACCCCGAGGATGTCATGGCTCGCGAGGTCCTTCGCCAATACTCTCATGTCTGCCGACGATGAGGAGGACATGGCCGGAGCTAGAAGCCCCGGCAAGAGTTCTCATGGAACCCCAGGAGGCGGAGAAGAAGAAGAAGAAGAAGGTTCCGATGGCCGAACACTCGAGCCGGGGAGCCCATCGCGAGGCGTCAAGGAGGACCTCTCCGAGCTCACCAAAACCCTGACCCGACAGTTCTGGGGCGTCGCTTCCTTCCTCGCCCCGCCTCCCTCGGCCATGGCCTCTGATGCTCCCCGTCAGCCCGATCCGGCGCCCTCCTGCGATCCGGATTCGCAGGAGGTCTTCGAATTGCCTCGTATCGCCGGGATCCGGAGCGATTTCGCCGAGATCGGAGGGAGGTTCCGGAGCGGGATCTCCAAGCTCTCGAGCAACAAGGCGGTTACAGAGATCTCGAAGATCGCATCCAGTTTTCTCCCTTTCCGGACCGAGGAGGACGAGACAGAAGAGACAGATGGTGGTGGCGATGACGCGATTGGGGTTACCGAGGAGGTGCTGGCTTTCGCCAGGAACATCTCGATGCACCCAGAAACGTGGCTGGATTTCCCGTTATTCGTCGACGAGGATGATTTTGAAGGTTAGATCATCTTTTGCTCTATTAAATTTCCTTCCGGTGCTGTTGGATCTGAGTTTTGATTTAGTTTATTTTGTTTCTTATTATCTTTACATACGAATTAAGCATTCATATCTAATGCATACTGTCGCATCCCTCTGGTCTTGGATTGGGTTGAGTTTTACTTTCTTCTTCTTCAGCTGTGAGCTGCCAGCCGAGGAATTGCAGGGATTCTCTCTGATACTTAAATTAGATATTTTTACTTGTGAATGAAGGAAAAGAAAATGAAATTTTAAAAGAGATAAAATAAAATGACTTTGAGTTGCATATGTAAGTGTTGAAGAATGAAAGAGAAGAAGAGGGAGGGACCCTTATTTCTGGACTTCATCCACTTATATATATGTAATGTGGAACTTGATATCGTGTTGAGATAAGTTGACCTACATCTTGTTGTGCGACACTATTTAATTGCTTAGCAGGAGGTGGGGTAGAAAATTGTTATCATAGCGAAAAATCACTTTGTAGAATATTATGCTGGCATGATGTGGTGGAGCGAGCCTCCTTAACTTATCAACACTAACAAAACGGCTCTCCTTTGTCAAGTTAGCGATCCGAGCATTGTATCCTGGTAGCTTCCTGGGCTTATCTACCATGGAGGTGCAATCCTTTGTCTTCAGCTTATCCTTTACGGACCAGTAAGAGGAGCTCAATAAATTAACCAAGTCCGACTCTGGTTCATGCAATCCATTCAGGCAACTCACCCTTCAGTCTAGGTATATGGTTCATCATAACACACCATTGCCTTTCAAGCCTTTTTATCAAGCTTTCAAATCTTGACAATGAAGACTTGAACATGATTGCCTTTGTTCTTGATGGTCGGGGGATCACAATATGCCTTTACAAAGTCAACATCCCATGGTTCGGACCTTTGGATCCTCCACGAGCATCGCATGTGTGAGATATGAGATGCCTGCGGCTCAAATATTCTGAAATGATTATGTCAGGGTGAAATTTGAGGTTATTATTATAGCTTGGATCTCGTTGTGCCTTTTCAAATTTTGTTGATAACAATGTGACATCAAGCGTCGTGATGTTTAGATTTTGGGGGTGAGGTTTATCCCGCCTTTTGCTGATTGCAAATCTTGAGGCAGTGGCAATCTAATCCCAAGGTAGTGGTGATTCGATGTGAGCCGTTGTTTGGGTATCTATAAAGGCAGGGGGTCGGAGAGATTTTAATTTCTCCGACTCCTTCTCCAGCATTTTTGTGCTCCTACCTCTCTAGTGCTCTCCTAGGGAACTCAACCTACTTTTACAGCTCATTGACAATATTTTTGAGCATCTTTGGCCACCATTAACAATGTCGAATAAGTTGTTATCTTTCTAAGTTTATTTCTTTATACTTTTGCCTTTTTTCTCCATTTTCACCATTATTGTTTTTTTTTCTGCAAATATTTGCTTCTGCAGATTTGATCCAGAAATTTTGTAAACTTTTACTTCAGTTGGTTGATGAGTCCAAGCTCCAATTAGCTTATTAGGGTCACCGCATTTCTTATTTAATTGTAGGCCAAGGTTCTTTGGTTCTATGAATTCTAGTAGGAGCTGGAGCTCAAGCTCGACCTCCTCTGGTGGACATTCATGGGAGGAAAGTAGTTCTGCTGCAAAATCCGAGGTATAGGAGCGTGTCTCGCGGAGTGGTTTGGACGAGCCCTGGTCAACTTCAGAACTGTTATTCCAACCTCATGACCCCCACAACATCAATGTCTTACCAAAGTTCGGTTGTGGCTCTCCAATCGAACTTTGAAAGAGAAGAAGGTAGAGGTCCTCATCTCGGAGTTCAATTTCCTGACATGCACAAAGGTTTGGAGACGACATGGAGTCGAAGGAGCTGAAGGAGGAGTTCTACTTCTGCTACGAAACATAATGGACCCATTTTTAGCTAGAGCTCATGTTCTCTTTTCCTAGGTTCATCCATAGCGTCCTTAAGGAGCACAAATTCGCCTGAGATAGAGTTACTCCTAATATGATGACCAACCTAATTGTCTTTTGGGTGTTCATCACCTCTCAAGAAGAAGTCCATAAACTTCATGCATTTAGTAAACTAGTAAATCTAATAGTTACCTAGAAAATGGTATGTAATTCTACAAAAAAACTAGCCCGATGGAATCTTCGTTGTCTGTTAGCAACTTCCAAACTTTATATAAGAGTGGGTCCACTACCCTGGCTTTGACTTTTACTAATGGCTTGTGGCCTTATCCAAAATGATGCTCATGAGATATTCTATGTGCTCCAAGCTTTTGCTCTTCTCAATGTGCAATATGACAGTGGATATCTCTATCTATGCGGGCTTCTTCTATTTCAAATTTAGTAGGAAATTGCATGACCAAATAGTAAGTGAATATCGTTGGCTATAGCTTGTTCAAAGCCTATCTCCATAGAATTTCATTGTATGTGGACTGAGTTCTTACCACCAGCAAGTTTGTAAACACTATCAAATTTTTGTGGCTTTCTCCAACTGTCATGAAAAGATGTTCTATTATTTTTGGACAAGAAATCTGTAATAAAATCGGTGAGATGACTGCCACAAGAACGTATTGGTTGATCACACTTTATTTGATCGTACACTCTTTTAAACAGAATATTTGTTGATAATTTAATGTCTATTAGCACCTATACGTCAAATAGTTATCTAGCACTGCGATGATGATCAAAGCTTTATTATGTTGTTCGGTAATGCACACTCTTTGATACACATCTGTTGTCAAGCTCCCATATTCATATTTATCTCTACAATGCTCAGCACTCTTTAGCCCCCAGTGGGAGCTCAATGTTTAATATTGGCCGAGTTATCACTATTCTACTGCACATCCTCCCATTTGATCATCGAGTACCATTTAATAGTTTGGATAAAGGCTTGTGTGATATGCTCATCATTTTAGTTTTCAAGCTTTGGTTTCTAACTATCTTATCTTTGTGTTCTCTTTGAACGAAACAAGTTGTGTGTTTTTTTCAAATTAACCTTTCGATTTTCACCTATAAGTTTCTATATTTCTTAATATCGTGGTCATAGTTCCAATGTAATCTGTAGTACTTAGAAGTGTTCACATTATTTCTATCATGATAAATCTTCAATGGCCTCCAAAGATACTCTTTTATCTTTTATCTGAGACAATATCTCGATTCAGGGATTGTTGAGTGGAGTATAAAAATAAAACTTAGGCCTTCACTCTTGTAGCTTAGGTCTTGCTCTTTTAAGTTCGGGTTGTTGAGCATCCTCCCATTCTCTCTATGCCTTCAAGTTATCGGCCTCATGGCAAGTTATGATTATTGTTTTTTTGCATCAATGTGCTTACGAACATTTTCCATAAACTCATAAGAGTGTAGTGGTTATGCGTTATCTCATAGGCAAAATATGAGTCGTGTTGAAACGAGCTAAAGTAGTCTTGCAAATTTTCTTCCTCTACTTGGTGAATTACTAATAATATGGGCAAGTCTCATCGTTTCAGGATAAGCGAGATAAACTAATTTACAAATTCCCTCTCCAAGTCTACAAAACTTGCAATAGAGCTTTTCGACAAGCTAGAGAGTCGAGCTTTTGCGAGATCTTGTAAAGTAGTCTGGAACACCGTGCATATTGTGGTTTTAGTCGTACCATATAATATAATATTGTTTTTGAAAGAACTTATATGGTCGAGCTGTCCTTGGTTCCATTATGTGTCTCTCAAAGTGGTTGGCAAAACTTCGATTGTGAAGGCTCGGTCAAGAGTTGAGAGCTTAATGAGCTTGTTATGCTGCACAACATTACAATTGGCTCCGTTAAGCCTTGAAGTTTTCGATTAACCGGCTAACAATCTTTTTCTTAATGCCTTTTGCATTCCAAGTTACCATTTCTTTACAGGTTAATTAATATTCAAAAATTTATATCTACGGATCAAATCTGTAAGAGAATAAGTAATCACATACTAAGATAACATTTTCTTATACATATTATGTAAAATTTCAAAAATCAATTTTAAATAAAATTAAATTCATTTAAGATTGAAATAAGTATCACAAATATAATTATGTTACAAGTTAATAAGAACAAAGGGTTAAAATTCATAAAATAAAAAGTCATTCAAATAATTATAAATTAAGACTAAAAACAAAGTGATTGGTGTTCATGGCGATTTTGTATATATATGTATATATGTTCAAGATTTAGTTCAAATAAATTTAAATTTTTTTTAAGTTTCAAGCAAATGTCACAAAAATAGAATAACTAAGATTAACGAGAATAATATTCTAAATCCATCAATAAGAATTTATTTAAAAAATCATAAATTAAGTTAAATAAGTAATGAACATATATAGATAATGGATGATTCGAATCATATGTAAATGAACACATTTAAAATCAGTGGTGTAACAGGAATCAAAATTTTTTTATAAAATGAGTATTATCAGGAATATCTTATAAAAGATATTTTATCATAATTTATTGCTACTTTGATACTTGAATGTGACAGTGAAATAAATTTCTAATATCAATACAAGTATATGTTGATATGATCATTTAATTTCAATAACAAGGTAAAATAGCAATCGGATGGGAGACAACACAATAAAATATATAGACATAATACCAATACCTAATAATATTTATAAATCAAAAAGTTTTTAACAAAAACACATGTATGATTTTCAAATCCGACTACAAAAATGCAAGTAAAAATCAAAAAGTAAATGGTATTTTTATAAATTCATATGCATAATTTTTTTTATATTTTTAAGACAAGCAAATATATCATAAATATAAGATACGATATAATTTTTTAAAGAAATTTTCAAATTGTTAAAAAATATTTAAAAGTAAATGTAGTATATAATTATAATTTATATTTATCAAGATTTACATATTCACAAAATAGCTTGTTAACTTAACAATATTGGAATTCACTTATTTTCTTACCTGATGAAAAGGCTACGTCTAATTCAAATGAGCTAATTCAAGTCTCTTCCCTTGAATGTAGTGTAAAAAATGAATATAACTATATTTACCAATATTGAATAATATGATTGTAAATATATCAATTCAAATACAACTTTAATTAGAATTTTTGATCTTAACACATAATAAGAGTATTATTTAAAATTTGATTAAAAGCACGTATCACAATTGTTTTATTTTAATTTCACATTCAACATATCAATCAATCATAATAATTTTAAAATCAAGATTTATAACACACATTTATTATATCTTAATACTAACTCCAATGAATACATATCACAATGAGTTTAATTTGATTTCACGTCTAATGTCATAATAATTTTAATATTAAACCACTTAACATGTATAATTGATTTTTAAATCATGTACTTGAAATTCTATAATTTTAAAATGAAATATTAATTTAAATGAAAAAAATATGATATAATGGTCTTTTGATCTTATTAATGATATTCTAAATTATATTTGTGAATTTTATTTTTGAGATGATCATATTAATCGTACTAAATTCTAAACATTAAGATAAACTTCAAATCTTTCAAAATTTAGTTTAATTTTAAAAATAGAAATAGTTATAATAAAACTACAATGGGATAAAGAAAACCTACATTTTAGGATTAGACATATTAATCCATAAGGATTCTCAATAATAGAATAAGAATTGATACAATAATAGAATCAAGATTAAAATCTCAAATTTAAGAATACAAAGAATATAAATTAGGGCTTAATTGAAAGAAAGATAAGATTATTATCTAATTAAAAAAAATCAATCTTCAAGAGAAATCTAAAGTCTTGGCTAATCACATATCATCGAGCTCATTGTCGTTGTCAAACTCTAGCCATCTCTCTCAAATTTTTTTCTTTTTTTTCCATAGGAAGAGAGGTTATCACTATCCTCTGTTTTGAAAAGAAATAATTCACAAGCTCTGGGAGAATTTTATTTTTGGTATTTTTGTAATAAACCCCTGAAATAATAAAATTACAATTAGGTTCGAGCCCGTCATCCTTTTTTTTTTATTTTGGGTTTTCACGATTCTAAAGATAGAATTGGCATTTCAACTCTTATGGGTCGTCTCCAAGCATCCAAGAACAAGATCCTATTGTTGAAAATAGCGTTGTTACTAAGGTGCCGAACCATCACCAAATAAGACTTGTTGTGAAGTCATTGGTTCCATTCTAATTTTAATGAAAACATCATTGTTGTATCCTTTTGGTTTTGAGTTGGAGTGAGGTTTGTCTTATTCTCTAGACGACATGCAACCTTAACACCATGAGTTGCAGCCTTGAGGATTTTGGGAAGGATATTCGGATACGTATGTTAGACATCTTTACTTGTAAATGGAGGAGAAGAAAATGGAGTTTAAGAAGAGAGAGAAGAAAATGATATGGGTTTACGTAAAGTGTTGAAGAATGAAGGAAAAGAAGAGGGAGGAGCCCTTGCGTCTGAACTTCATCCACTTATATATGAAGTGTGAAATTTGTCTTCAAATTGAGGTAATCTAATTGGGTTTTTTGATGGATTAATCTAAAGGTGATTTTGAAATTTCATTTGGCTCTCTATACCGCTTTATGGCACTCTTTTGTGATTTAGTGGGAGAAGGAATAGAAGGTGGAGCCAATAGGGTTATTGCAGCGAAAAATTACCTTCTAGAAGGTCAACATGGTATTTGGATTGAGCCTCTATAACTCAATAAGACTAATGAAATAGCTCCCTTTCATTGAGGTAGTGATTTAAGTGATTTAGCTTCCTGGGCTTACTCAAACAGTGGAAGTGTAGTCTCTTTCCTCAAGCTTTTCCTTCACACACTAATAGGAGGGGCTCGGTGAATTGATCGAGTTTGACCCCAATTCAATTAGTCCAGTTTAAGCAACTCATCCTTCGGCTTAAGTACATGATTCATCATGACACATCACATACGAATGAAGCATTCAAATCTAGTCTGAACTACTGATCAATGTGGTTATTTCTAATTTATTGTGGTTGGATTTTGTAGAAATTTCCCAATGTGGTAAAATTTGGTGCTTCAGATGTTTTTCCGAAGTGTTTCTAATATGAATGCATGGTACACTTTAATTTTACTACTTTTTGTTTTATCGAGTTCAATTCATCCTCTTAAGGATTCATGGGTCTAATGTGTTGCTATGGAGGTCCATTATATCTGTGGAATTTTGGAATTGTAGTGATTGATTTAGAATTGTAGGCGGAGGAAGAGGTTTGAGATGACATGTATATGCAGATTATTGTAAATAATGGCTTATGGCATGGGTAGTGGGACTATGAGAACTAACAAATTCAATCACATATTCACGCAGCTTCTTTGTTTCTTTTCATGTGTCTGGTTTTCCACTGAGAGATGGTTTTAGTACAGAAGAAAATTTTTTTTCTCCAAGCTGTGTGTTTCTTTCCTTAGGGCCTTTACTCACTTTGTCATCTTCTCTCCTACTTAGGCAAGAGAGATATTTGAGTTTATTTGTTAACAATAATCCATTTCATTTGGTCCCAAAAAGGGGGAAAAAATGCTTGGACTAGTGGAGTTCTTAATTTCTCCTATACATATAATGACCTTTGACAGTCAGTTCAGCTTAAACACTATAACTAAAGCAAGTCAGTTCAACTTAATCACTTTATTGATGTAAAACTTGAATTAGATATGTTTTCCACGCGTCTCATTGTTTTTCTTTCCCCCTCCAACATATTGGTCACCTATTGCTATGGCTACCCATGCTTTCTAGAGAGTGGGGCCTTGTTCTTCCTACGCAAATAAAACAAGTCATGCTTGTCTTCATGCTTTATACCTTTTATATCTGTAATGTTTCATTCAAGTAAGATATCTTACGCTCACGATCATGCTTACAACATTAGAGTCTGTCACCTGAACATTCAATTGAAGCCTATTCGTCTATTATAATTTAATTCCATACTTTGCCTTTGGAATTACAATTTTATTTGGACAATTGACTTTAGGATCACAGGAACCTATCCACCAAGTTGGATATTTATGTTTTGTATTTCTACATCTGAGATCAGCTTTAAGTATGTCATCTAAAGAAGGAAAGGAGGAAATGAATAATATGCATTTGACAATTATCATCATTCAACACATATTGGGGTTCAGTAAAATACCACCTCTTATCTTCAATTTGTGCAACTGAATTTTTGTTTCTATTAATTTCCTGAAACTTTTTACAAGTCATCCCTGGTGAGACTGCTCTATTTGCCTTGTATTTCGTACTGTCATATGCCACCCTACTGTAGAATGTAAGAAAGTACCCAAATGACACTTGATATAATGGTGTATTTCCATGCTCATGCAGGGCTCTGGAAATATCTGACAAAAATTTCCATTATGATGATGGCTAAAAGTTTTGCAATAGTCTGTTTACATATTTTTACAGCGTAGATTTTGAAAATATCGTCACTCAAATATATGTGAATTTCTCGTTATAGAATTTGTCATGTCCGGTGCCCAGCATGAGCATGCATTAGCTGTTGAACATCTTGAGCCACGGTTGGCAGCTTTGAGGATAGAGCTTTGCCCAAGCCACATCAGTGAAGGATGCTTTTGGAAGATCTATTTTGTGCTTCTGCATTCTAGACTCAATAAGCATGATGCTGATCTTCTGTCAACGCCTCAGGTATGCAGACTGGTTTTAATTGTATTAATTCTTGCTCGCCACAAAGCGTTCAGGCAAGCTGCACCTTAGCAAGGATTTGTTAGTCATTATTTTCTTTTTTGCACAATGAATGCGTTGGTGGAATGTTAAATTCTTGAAAAGGTATCCATTTCTTTTATAATCATGCCAGCCTGGGGTGTCCCCTCACTCAGTCCAACTGACCAATCATGCCCGTCCCTGATCCTGTGGCTTAGTACAAAGTGTAAATCCTCACTGCATCCCATGTTTTCATAGGACTGTTGATAGCTTGGGATTAGATTTGTTAGAATAGAGTTGTTTTATGCCTATTGGCCCATTAAGATATTTCTCTGTGAAGTCTGCTTCTCTTTCTTCTGCTATGCTGTGTTTTATGTTCCGATTCGAGAAATTCTTTTGTGCCTTTTGGACCTTTGATAATTGCTAAACATGTGCTTATCACTTTTCCACTAGCTGCTTCTTTCCTGTTATCTTTGTTATTACACCATACCCCCTATACATGCTGCAGATTGTGGAAGCCAAAGCTAGGTGGTTGCAGGAATTACAAAACCAAACAAAGCCTGAACCTTTGCAGGTAAAGGAAGATTTGGCATACAATAAGGATTCCTTTGGCTCAGTTTCATTTGAGGAACATGTATCATCATCATCTACTAATCTTTATAATCAAACATCTGTCTCACCTGACTTTGGAGAAACGGCAACTATACTTGTAACTGATTTTGAGACTGAAAAGCACCCTGTCCAGATTGCCGAAGTAGAAGTTGTTGACAAATCTGTAATCAAAGAAGAGCCAAAGTCCCAGGCTACAGACGAAGATATCATCAGTGGCACCCCAGAAATTTCTATTGAAAAGGATGATGAGGATGGGGATGACTGGCTGCAAGAGGAGACTATGGAGGGCAATTCAGGTAGGACTACGATCCCCATCGGAACTGAGGAAGATTTATCGTTCAGTGATCTAGAGGAAGAATAAGATTGCGTCTTGGGACTTCTACAGTGGACACCAACCAGAAGATTGGATATATGTCCAGGTGAAACAAAATCATTAGCCTGCGGAGTTGGGCATTGGTTGTTTGACATCTATTTGCCTAAGGGGTGACACTTCCATTCAAATTTCTTTCATATTTTTGTTCATTTGTTGCAGTCTGCATATTATGCCTTGTATATAATGTTTCTATTTGGTAACATAACTTCACAGCTAACCCTGTGTTGTCACTTTACTTTTCAGCTCATTGTCATGCTACCTCCTTTTGATCATCGATTTAATTTTGTTTGACCTGCTATATGATCCTCTTCTCCAAAATAAAATGAAACAAAAATCTTGCCACATGAGCCTCTTGTTGGAGTTTTCATTAGTGAGATGCAGGGGTTGATCTGCTGACAGTTGCGGTAACGAGAAATGTTGCAAGCAGTGTAGAGATTTAAATCAAAACAGTGCCAAAGAGAATCGTATTTACAAAAAGCAGCACCATAGTTCTCTTTTCCCAACACCTAACATCTATATCCAACCCCAAACCTTTCTTTATCAAACAAAGGCACCTATAGACATATAAGTAGTGTTTCATGATCTTATAGAGCTGAAATTAGACAGACGTTCAATGTGGGACCATAAGAGACTTCCGAATGATACCTTTCGCCTGTACTCCATATCTGCTTTGCCATTGCTGCCGCCACTGTGAGTTAACGGTACATTGTTCTTCTTGAAAGGCTCCCTAATTTCCATGGTAGCACCTACAGCTCCCATCTGTCCTCGCATTGCCTCCACTATACGTTGATCTACCTCCCCACCAGAAGCATCTGAGACAAAGAAGGTTGCCACTACTTTATCACATCTCACCTCGTACTCTGTCCTCTTCAATGACATGCTATTCTCTCGGACTACACGGGTGATCTCGGGTAGCAAGCCCACCTTGTCCTTCATGCAGACATCCAGTCTCACACCCTGCACACATCTTTGTATTTTCAGAGCTAAAACAATACTGTAATGCTAGCAATGCTCGGAAAAATAAAAGAACAAACCAACTACATTGCTACACTTACATGAGATACCCTCCGCTCCACAGCAGACATCAAGCACCTAGTAACTCTCCGCCTCTCGCTCTCTGAATCCAACATTTTCCCGTCTACCTGCCTGATGTAGTATTCCTGCACCGCTATTGGCTCCTGAGCGCTAACAGCAGCATGGAAGACCACGTACTGCATGTCTGTCAGTGTGCACACTGTATCAAAATACAGCTTCGGCCTGTCCCCGCTTCTCACGTTCACCACTGAGTAGTCCTTCTCCTTCCAGCTATCGATTGACACTTGTGTCGCTGTCTTTGATGATGATGACGATGATCCCCGGTTATTGCCCTTCCTCCAGGGTTCCATGTAAGCAGTTGTAAACTGGTCTGCGCCCACAGGCAAGGGCGAAGGCCCCACCTCATAGTCTCGGTCGTCATGCATCAATTGGTGCAGCCGCCGCTCAGTATGGACCCGGCCTGGCGTGGGCCCACAGAGCCTGACATGCATCTTCTCACCAGGACCATGATGAGCGCTTAGCACGACCTCCACCTGCTCCTCTGCATCGGCTAATCGCTCCGTACTGGTGATTGGCCTTCTGGTGCGCTGGTCAACGAGGTACATGACGCATGCAGCCCGGTCGTTATGGGTCCAGCCCTCAGCAAAAACAACATGGCAGTCTAGCTTAACAAGCACAGCAGAGACCTCAGACAGGAGGCCCGGCCGGTCCATTGCGGTGAACTCCACCACAGTGTACTCCGAGGCCAGGTGCCCTGGGCCCACCAACTTGCCCAAGCAAGTCCTCACTTCCCTTGGGCTCTCCTTTTTCCCAGTAACAAGCGACTGCATGGCATTTCTTATAGGTCAGAACCAGTTACCTTCACGGACTTAGCTAAAAGAATAAGAGGCGACAATGACTAGGGTTTATTACTTGCTGGATGTAGAGGATAAGCGAGGGATCGGTGAGCTTCTTCCCCATATGGTCCGTCACGTGGAACACTGCATCATTAGGTACAGTTAAGGCTGTGCGGCACAATGAAGATCAAAAGTTTCAGAAAAAAAGTATCGAACTCTCACCATCCATGAGCCAACCGCCGTCAGAGGAGATGTAGGACTTCAAGATAACAAGGTCGAGGTCGGTCAGGACCTGAACCATCTCCAGCAGTATCCCATGCCTATTCGCGCTGTCCACCTTCAGGCACAAAAAAAAGCAGATATTTTCTCACAGGGCAGACTAAACCAACCAAAAACATAATAAATTGGCTAAACTGGATAGTAACTCATGTTTTATTCTTCCATTATAAAACATTCTTAACCCATATATTTGCCATTAGCTGTGAAGGGAACCTCGTAATGGATTAAGATGTAATCTAAAAGATTATATCCAAATTCTAGTATTTTGGGTTAAAAACTAGAGCTCATTCAGAAGTGCTAAAATGGATATCAATCGCACCCAAACTGATCGATAGTGGACTCCTCCTTTCCAAATGGTCCATACTCCATATGCCAGCCAGCCAACCACATCGACGATGGTCACGTGCCCAGAGCCATACCCAAGTCAACAGCAGCGATGCTGACAATGGTAGTGGTAGTGGTGGTGCTGAGAATAGCAGATCTCAAATGTATCCTTAGAAGATACAGAGGAGCTCTATCTTTTATTTGTTAGATAATTTGATCTAATCTAATCCAATCCCACGCAGACAAGTTGCACAAAGAAGGCCGTACAAATCAAAGCAGCAGCAGAAGAAACAGAAATATAAAAATCAAACCTCAACGAGAGTGCAGTCGTCGCATGTGTCGTTGTCTATGCAAACCCTGCATCGCCAAGAACAACGACGTTGATACACATTAATCGCCAAAACATACTAATCAACAAAATTTCATCTCCCTGATTGCAAAAGACGAGAAGGGCAAAGATTTTGAGATTAGTACCTCGGCGACTGGATCCGCTCGATGAGAGAGTCGAAATCCGGGTCGAAATAAGCCCCGTAGCCGCCGCCGCCTAACGACATCATCTTCTTCTCCTTCCCTACAACCAAAAATCGACCAAATTGTGTTGTGCGATTCAGGGAGGAAAAAGAAAGCTTAATTCTACCATAACAATTCGGTAATTCAAATAACAAATCTCAAAATCAGAAAACAACATCTTCAAATCCAAAAAAAAAAAAAAACTTGAACATTGAATTGAACCATTACCTTGTTAATCTGGTTTCTCCCCCGGATCTCTGTTCTCCGACTCCAACGAGGAAACTGAAACTCGAAACAGCCGAAGGAGAAGGACGGGGAGGATTGATCTCAAGAAGGAAGAGAAGAAAGGAGAAAGAAACCGACCCCGTACAGCGTCTGCGTGCGGGCCATTACTATTTCCGAGATGAAAGAGGTTCTTGCTTTCTTCCTTCTGAATCCCTCCCTCCCTTCTTTTTATTTTATTTTATTTTATTTATCTCTCTGTTTTTTCCTTTGGGAGCCGGGAATCCATAAGCTAGTTATAGCCACCCACGGGAGGGATGGGAGAGAGTGGAGGGCGATGACGGGATCCGGCCGCATCTGCCACGTCGGCACGAATCCTGGACACGTGTTCCGGTCCTTCAATAGCCACCGATTGCGGCGGCTCGATCCCTATGCTTCTGGACACGTGCGCGTTGACGAGGCGATCCCAGCTGGTCCAACCATGCCTCACCTATCGGCCCCACCCGCTCGATCCTCACCGTCCAGTCCCCATCGCTGATTCGGCGCCTACAACTCTCAAAGAAAATAGCTTACAGAAATTGGGAGATTCTACCCGACAATACAGGAATGATATAAACCTGACGTGCAGAGTGTCACAGCAAAATGGGACGCAGCATTCCATCCAATTTGAAAAGTAGGTACAAATTATCTTATCATTGTTTATCCAGCTAATCATATAATGACAGCCGGGTTAGAAAATAATTAACCATAATCCATGTGAACAAAATAGAGCATGGTTTTGAATAGAATCATCCTAAGATAGACTTGATAGATGGACTTTTCGCTCATATGGAAACAAAAGGATTGGAAACATGGTGCAGAGTGGACAAGTAGCAATGCAGAGACAGACATCAAAAACATCTTGGATTCTCCTTTCACTTCACGATAAGTGGTGATGGATGTAAGGGACCTGATTTGGCAGGATAAACACCAGAAAGACTGAGCCATGTGCAAATTGTATGTAGTAACATGATTTGCCTACTCCCATCTGAGCCTAATTGACATAGCTGACGCGTGTGTGATGGAACCTCTCATGACATTTCTTCTTTTGGCCTCTTCAAAACAATATTGTTCATGAAAGTTCATGCCAATTTCTCTGGACTAGATGCATGATTGACTCGTAACCATCTCTGGACGTTCAAATTACGAAAATTTTTAGATTGCAAATTGTTTGGGAAATGACTTTTTTCAGAAAGTATTCAGAAATAGAGTTGCTTTCACAACGAGCATGGTTCTTTGAAAATAGATATCAAACACATGGATGGCATTGAGATAAGGAGTCAAGAAGAGGATGAAGCAAACAATGCGTTGGAAAAAATATGAGACAATGGTTGTGTAGTATTTTACCGACCGTTCTAAACAAGCATATGAAGATCATTTCACTGGGATCATGCCTTTCTAGTAACTTTCCTACATGATAAAATTATGAAGATTGAAATTGATTGGCCAAGCCCAAAACCAAACAACTGTTTATTAGTACCGGTGACTAAAAAACCGAAAAACCGGTATACTGAATTGTGCCAATAAAAAATTATATTGAAAAATCGGTTCTCAAAACAAAGTGATACAATTTTGATTTCAGTTCTGTATTTTATGAAAAATTAATAAACTGGAACTATATCAGTTATTTTATATGTATATAAAGTCATTTAATGAAAATGGAAGGGTTTTTTTGAGTGGCTTGTTCGTTCTTTGAAAAAGAGAGAGGGAGCGAGCCAATGGATTAATGAATAGATAGAGTCAATGATAAATAGGCAAGTCTGCCTACATGCGCAGATGCTTTCGAGGTCAAGCAATCTCAATTTCACTATTGAATTTCACTAAATGACTGCTGGGCTGGGCCACCTGGAATAGCAGGAGCCGCATGTGGAGAGACTCACACGAACGGTTTTCAGGGGGGTTCGACTGAAAGACCTAAATATATATATATAGAGAGAGAGAGAGAGAGAGAGCGTATAAAATTTTATCAATAGCATTTTAACCTTAATTTTATTAGCTTTTAAATTATTAAATTTATTTAGAAATTAGTATACAAATTTAGGATTTAGAATTTAGAGTTTAAGATTTACGGTTTAGGGTATAAAGTCTAGGGTATACTAATCTTTAAATAAATTTAATTATTTAAAATATAATAGGATTAAAACTAAAATTCTAAATCCTAAATCTTAAACCCTATAAACCATAAATCCTAAATCCTAAAAAATATAGTAATCTCTATACAAATCTAACGGTTTAAAACCTAATAAAATTAAAACTAAAATTCTAAACCCTAAATCTTAAATTCTAAACTCTAGCATTTACAGTATACAAATCCCTATATAATCTAACTGTTCAAAGACTGATTGGATTAATGCTAAAATCCTATTAATAGAATTTTATATTGTATATATACATAAATAAATATATATATATAATATAAATTAATATTTCTTAAACCCTAGTGTCTCCGTCCTTTGACTCTGATCCCCATTCTCTCTATTGCTAGCGCCGGTTTCTCCTCTCTCTATTGTCAAAGCAAGACTCTATGCCAGTGCACCTTCTCTCTCAATTCCACTGCCTAAGATCTCTTCTCCTACCTCTTCGCCCTCTCTCCCTCCTTCCTCTTCATCCTCTGTTTTTTGTAGCAATGTCAAAATGGGCCTTCAACTCGCGGCCGATCCAACATGGCATGCTATGCGTTGTACTTGGTATGACCTGAAATCTACAATGTTTGAGTCATGTTTGGCACCATACTCACATCTCGCGGGTCATGCCTGATTTGCGGCATGATTGGGTTGAGTACGACATGACACATGGGTCGGCATGACCTGGACCGTAATTTTTTTTTTTCAAATCAAAAGTTGGGCTCGGATTATCTTCACAAATCACGGGATGAGAACTTGAGATAGACTGTAGACATAGGGGTATCCTTTTGACCAATCAAAAGGACAAGGCTATAAGCCAGCAACCTACAATGGCTCCTTGCTTTAAAAAAAAATCCTTTTCAATAACATTTTAAAGGCATTTTGGATATTTCACACTCAAAATTTTTATAGATACTTTCCATATCATCCATTTCTTCACACAACTCATAATTTTCTTCTTTCTCTTATATTCTATCAACTCTCAAGTCTTTAATCTTCAATTTAGACTGTAAGTTGACAATACAGCTTTTAACTTTTCAGCTTTTCAGCTTTTCAAGTTGACATACTTGAAATTAAGTTTATTTTTTATTTTTTCCTCATAATTTTCTTGGTAATGTCATTTTTTTTATTTCAATCCTCATTTTTCTTCTAAAAATAAATATCAATTTTCGAATTCTCAACTGAAAGCTAATATCAATGTCGATTAACCTTCTTTAGGACAAAATAATCGAAATTATAAAAAAAAAAGGACTACTGATATTTAAACACAACATGATATAATAATGATTAAAGGTGAGAAAAAAGTTGTTTGTAAAAAAATACAAAAATCAATTTGATACTAGAAGTGTGCATGGAATCGACATCTTCGAATGTATATCCAATTTCATTTAAAAACATCGCATGACTTAACTCAAATACAATTTTTTTATACCTATTTTTTTTTCCAATTCACTTAGCATTCATAAATTTTCAAAAGAAAAAATAAGAGAAAAATTAGTTAAATATATTATTTGGGATGAACAATTATTTTTTTTTACAAAAAATTTTAAAATGAAAGAATTATTCTAAGAATTAAATCTACTCTCTCAGAAAATATCCAGAAGTACTGTTAGAAACGATGCAGTGAAGATTTTCGTTACCCAAAAAAATAAATTAATTTTTTTTACAAATTATAATCAGAAATTGCTCTCACATTTGATTGCTGGAATACTAATTATGATGATTCTTATATTTACATTACTGTTCATTATATTAATTATTCATAAATGCTAAATAAATATATTATTAGTTTTAAATTTTTAGATTATCTGTATAATGCAGCAAATATTGTCAATATTATTCTTCAAACTATTTTTTAATATAATAGTCAGGATAAAATATTTTGTATTACTTTCAATAATACTAGCAATAATAATGTTGTTATTGATTTGTTTAAACGTCAATTACTTATTTTATTATATCGTAAATTATTTCATATTCATTGCATACATCATATATTTAATTTAGTTATTCAAGATAAATTTAAACTTAAAAATATTTTTTTTTAAATTAAAAAAACTTAAAAATTTATGTAAATCTATTAAATATATTCCTAGTCGTCCTCTAGATTTTAAAGCATTATGTAGATAATTTCAAAAATCATATAAAAAATTTCCTCTTGATATTAAAAATAAATGGAATAATACTTATAAGTTGTTAAAACCTTATTATGATTATAAAAAAGTAATTACTCTTTTTTGTGCACAATATATTAATGATTATATATTGACTAATGCAACTTGGAAAGTATGTAAAATATTTATATTGTTATTAAAATATTTTTATATTACAACTACAACACTTTCATGTAGTTATTATCCAATAACTTGTTTGATTTTTAATGAACTTACATTTATTTTTTCTATTTTCAAAAAATATAGATCACTTTTTGAATTCGCAGAAATTATTCTTCCAATGAAAATGGAATTTGGAAAATATTTTAAAACTATCAATTTTGTATGTTCTCTTACTACCATATTAGATTCACAAGTTAATCTTTTAACTTTGAAATGTTAGTTGATGAGTATTATGATAATATGTATTTTTTCATAAATATAAGAGGATACAAATAATATGTTAAAAATTATTATATAATATATATAATATTTATCAAACACGATATATTAACTCATCTTGTTCTGCTCCATTAGAATACGTCATAAACCATTTCATATCAAAATCTTACATGTTTTTTATTTTGTAGAGAAAAATAAAAATCAATTTTGACTTATTCTTTATGTAATAAAATGGGTTTACATGAAAGCCTAAACGTGAACTTTTTAAATGATAAAAATGTTGAAAGTTTTAATATATTATCTGATGGAAAGCACATGCAAGTAGATACTCAGTGTTTTTCATCATGACTTATGATTTATTAATTATTACAGTATCTACAGTTGCATCAAGATTTTATTTCAACGTAGGGAAAAAAGTATTAAACAATAAGAGAATCTGATTAACACCTAAACTTTAGAGATATGTATTTATATGAAAAATTGATATGATACAAAAAAAAAATCTAAGCATTTAGTAAAAGTTCAACTGATGCGGAGATTTGAAAAGTTGAAAAAAACGGAATATACCAATCCTGAAGGTTAAGCATGATATTTGAATAATTATAATAGTAAATTAAAAGTATACAAGTATGTATTATTGTATTTTAAATTATTTTTTATATTTTTGTTGAATATACTAATCATCGGTAATTTTCTTTTTGCAGGATTTAAATAATGATACAGATTTTTCACATCTCAAATATAAATAAACATAATACTCATAAATCAATTTAAATATGTACTTTTTTAATAAAAAATTTTATTGACAAATATTTTTTCAATTTTTTATGAGCATTGTTTTCTATTTTTTTATTTTTCATTTTTTTTTAGATATTTGTAAATTTTTTCTGAAAAAATTTCATTGCCAAGATATCTCAATTATAGGTAAACATCATACTCATAAACCAATTTAAATATGAATATTTTTAATTTGTTTGTATTTACAAATTTTTTTTATGAATATTATTTTCTATTTTTATTTATTTTTCCAGATTTTTTACATATTTACAACAAAAATTTTGTTTTTCTGAAAGTTTTTTGCACTAAGATTTGAACCCAAGTCCCATGAATAAAAGCTAAGAAACTTAATCAATTAAAGTAGAACACATTAGTCTTTTTTTTAACAATTTATGTGTATTTAGTTATATATTTTTAAAAAAGAAAATCGAGTTAGGCACCACACAGCCCACATATCATCAAGAGTCATGCTAAGCATAGCCCATCACTATTTCAAGCCGTGCCGAGCACGACTCAAGGTAGTGACGACAGTCTAGTCAAACGGGCCGTGCTGGCCACCCCTAATTTTTCCTTTGTTGTCTAACACATATCCATAGCATACAGGCCCTTATTAATTCTTATGTGCTCAAATATTCTAAAAAACTTGTTTCATTTTTGCCATAAACATCACCGGCACCACTCTTTATGTTTTATTGCCATTCTTAATTTTTTAAGAATTTTGTACATAAATTTCCTACTCCATGTGCTCCTTCTCCATAGGATGGCATTCCTTGAAAAAAGAGGAATAACTCTCTTGTCATCACAAAGCTATAAGATTATTCACCTTCCCTATTTCAAGTTAATGAATTTCTAGTTATTCTTCTCTTATCATTTGGGCTATATAATTCCAAAATACCTTGAGGTTGGAATATCTTAAACATGTTAAATTTTCTTGTTCCTTTATTCAATCCCTGTAACTGGTAATTT
This sequence comes from Trichopus zeylanicus subsp. travancoricus, assembly GCA_005019695.1. Taxonomy (NCBI): domain Eukaryota; kingdom Viridiplantae; phylum Streptophyta; class Magnoliopsida; order Dioscoreales; family Dioscoreaceae; genus Trichopus; species Trichopus zeylanicus. The sequence goes on along the minus strand of RXID01015215.1, from coordinate 490,269 downwards.
GTGTTGTATATTCTACATTGAATTTGGATTTACTCAAAACACATTTGATTATTATTGATTGTTTTTTTTGTAGGTGCATCTAGCTGTTATGTTATGTTTTCCTTCTATAAGGATTTGCAGAACAACTTCATAGGAACTACTTTAAATCATCTAACAAACTTGTAATTTCTAACTTTGAAATTACATTTTTAGCAAATGATTTCTTGCTAGATTTTCTGTAACAATTAAATATTTTCCATTTTAGGTCTATCAGTTGCAATTTACAACTCAATAGTCAAGTTCCCTCTGACCTATTGGAATAAAAGACAACTACTGTAAAGTATGACCACTATGAGCATAATATCTCTGTTAAGCAAACCTAGAGGTTGTGGAAGTAGACAACTTTCTCAGTCTCCTCCAAAGGGTATCTATTTCATCAGCAGTGTTACTTGAGGATCTATTGCTTTAACTCTTGTAATTGGAGCTTTTTTCACTTGCTTTTAATAGTATGATACAACTCATTTATTGGTAGTTAATAATTAGTTATTTATATTAATTATTTTAATTGTAACTCATTTTTATACTTCTATTTTAAATAGATTCAAGTAGAAAAATCACTATTAAGAATACAAACATAAACACTTCAAATTCAAAATATTGTCCAAATCAAAATATTAATGAGAATGCAGGTAAAACTCAAGATATAACTTCAAGAATAAATGAAACAAATAAAAAAATTTGAAAGATAAGAAAAAATAGTTCATGGGTGTGAGATCATTTTTCAAAACTAGATGCCAATAAAGATGGTTATAAGTATAAAACTCAACGTAATTAATATGAAAGCTTTTTTTCATATTCTACTATTTTTGAAACAAATATATGGAGTTAGAAAAAAAAATTTAATTTTTCAATCAATTAGTAATGATAATAGTAGCACTCAAGCACGCATACTTCTTATATGAAGTTTTAGTCAAGAAGCATGTAGAGATGTATTAGCTAAACCTTTTATTCTTGATGAACTATTTTTCAAATATGTTGAAAGTGAAAAGCTTATGTTATATAATTCTACATTACAACCTAAATCTAAATTTAATATTCCTCCACAATTTACTATTATTAGAGATTTTTTCAAAATTTCTTGGACAAGAAGGAAAATCGAAACATTTTTTTAGCAAGTTAAAACAAATGGGAAGCATCACAACTAATTATTAAATATCATACCTAAACTTGAGTTATATAAGTGTAATTGTTCATTATATTAATAATGATTGAAAGTTTAAGAAAAAAATTCTAAATTTTTGCCTAGTTTCAATTCATGCCAATATAGTGATTGATAACATATTGGAATTATGCTTACTTAATTGAGGATATAAATAAAGTCTTCACAATTACTGTAGTTAATGTATCTTCTAATAATGTTGGAGTTTAATATTTGAAAAAGAGACTTAATAGTAAGAAAGTTCATATACCTAATAGAAAACATTTACATTTGAGATATTGTGCACATCTCTTAAGCCTAATTATTAAAGAAAAACTTAAAAATTCAAATGATTTTACTAGTAGAATTTGGACTATAATTAAATATATGAGATTATCACCGGTGAGAGTATAAAAGTTTAAGCTTTGTGTGAAATAAGAAAAAATAAAATGCAAAAGTTTAGTTTATCTTAATGTTGAAACAAGATAGAACCTTATATATCTAATACTTGATGTTGTTTTAAAATTTCAAAGAACTTTTAAATTGTTGGAGATCCAAGGTCCAAAATATGTGAAGGAGCTAATGAAGGAAAAGTCAAAGGGTTTACCGACACTTGAAAATTAGAATGTTACTCGCGTTTTATTACCTTTTTTGAAAGTTTTTTATGGTGCTACTTTAAAAATATCGATTCTTTTTATGTGACAAGAAATATATATATATATATATGTATATAAAGCATGTATGGAATTGGCATAATGATCAAGAAATTTTCTAAATCAAATGATTGTTACTTAAGCAATATGGCTTTTAAGATAAAGACCAGATATGATAAATATTGGATAAATATTAAAAAAACTCAATATTATATTATTTATTATTTTTGTATTTGATCCTAAGCTAAAGTTGGAGAGTGTAACGTGGATGATTGAGAAAAACCATGAAAATGAAAAAATTAATAAGCTGAAGTGTAAAGTAAAGAATGTTTTCAATAGATCTTTTCCAAAGTATTCATTTATAAAAAAATCATCTTTCTTCTACTCGTAGCATTACAAGAGTTAAACTCGTAAAAAAAATGATGTTGGAACAAATAATTTTGATATACTTCATTTAGTTCAAGATGAATTGAGAAAAGTAAAAACAAAACAAAAAACTTCTAATTATAAAATAGAATTGGATAAATACTTGAACGAGGAACGTGAAGATGGAACACAAAATTTTGATATTCTTCTTTAATGCAAAACAAATAGTGATGGATATATTGTCCTTTTCATAATTGCTAAAAATGTATTTCCTATGTTCATATCTACCATTGCTTCGAAATCGGTTTTTAATACGAGAGGTCAAGTTCTTGATTGATTTCAAAATTCTTTGTCTACAAAAATGACGGAAGAACTTATTTATACACAAGATTACTTGCGTTATACTAATTCTTCTATTAATATTAAGGAAACACTTGATAAGATTGAAAAGATATCTGAAGTAAAAATAACTTATTTATTTGAGTCAATTTTGGCGAAAATCAAATTTAATATTGAATGTCTCTCAATTGTGATCCAAATATGGGACTCAATTACATGAAAATTACGATCAAATTCGACCAAAAATTGAGTTTAATTTAAACTTAAATCACTGAAAAAATTGGGCTTAAATAAAAGAAAATTGAATAAATCGGATATTTGGACCAAAATCGAGCCCAAAATTCATTAAATATCTGAACCAAAATAAAAAAAATTATAAAATCCTTACAAATATATCTCTAATAAAACTTTGCTTACAAATAAATCCCTCAAATGAAATTTTTTGTGAAAAATTCTTGCAAGTTTTGAAATTTCAGATTAACTCCTACAAAATCCAGGATTTATGAATAAACTCCTCAAAATTTTATATTCGCAAAAAATTTCTATCTTTCACAAATAAATTCGAAAATTTCTGAAATTTACAAATAAGCCTCTCAATAATTTTTATTTACAAATAAACTCCAACCTTATTTAAACAGAACCTCAAAAGTTTTAAATATATTTTTTTTGTAAAAAAAATCTTATAATTTATAAAAACACATTTTGGCCCAATTTTTTTTGAAAAATTTATAAATAAATTCCTCAAAAATTTTATTTACAAGCAGACTCAAATCTTATTCAAAAAGGACCCTAAAAGTTTTAAATATGCCTTTCTTTACAAAAAAACCTTCAAAATTTATAAAATTATATGTTAGTCTAAGTTTTTAAGAATTTTACAAATAAGTCCTTCAAAAATTTTAATTACAAATAAGTCTAAATTTTATTTTTAAAAAGTCCAGAAAATTTTAGAATTTTTATAAATATATTTTTTTTAACCAAAAGGACCATATAATTTACAAAATTATACTTTAATCTAATTTTTAAAAAAATTTAGCAAAATAACCCCCAAAAATTCATCATCCAAAAATAATACAAAATTTGAATTCTTTCTTCGGGGAAATAAATCTCAATCAATTACAAACCAATCATCAAATTTTGTCATACAATTTTATCTATAATCAAATCTTATTTATTTCTAAAATGAAATTCATCAAAAAGACCAAGATCCAATCAATTCATCAAATCTCCTCAATTTGATTTCAAAATATTCTTGAAAGCCTATAAAAAGAACTAAAAACCTACATAAAAAAATAACGAAGAGAAGATCAGAGAAAGTAGAGAACCATCATCGAGGAGAAAGAGAGAATATCAAAATATCATCGACAAGTAAATTCTTATCATGTTTCTCCTTTTTTATTGCTCTCGTTTTGTTTCCCAACGCCAAGCTCCTTCTGCAGCCCCTGTGTTGGCTCGCTACCCCTTTCACCATGGCCACACCTATGTCAATCACCACTAGCTTCAACTTTCCTAGTCCGAGTCCAACCTCACACCGCCTCCTTCACCATCAAAGACCACCGAGGGCCATCGGCCTATCGCCAAGCTACCGGCCGGCTAAGTGCCTATGCTGCACCTCCACCACTTTGTCCATAGTCGAGCATCAACACCTCACAAGTGCTGCTAACTTTAACCCCGTCGAAATAAATAGTCCAACCAGATCAGGCCAGTAGGATCTGGCCGGAGAAAGAAGAACTAAAAGGGAAAAAAATATAAAAAAAAGGAAGTTGATTTAAAAAAGAAAAAAATGGCAGCCCACATGAGGAAGAAGGCATGGGTTTAAAAAACATAGGGAAAAAAGAAGATTGTTGTCTAAAAAAAATAGAGAGGATTTTCTTTTATCCCAATTTTTTCTTCCGACGAACCTACGATCTCATTGCAACTACCTACGGCCTCTTAAAAATGGCGATATAGACAGCAAACCTACAACCTCACTGCGACCACTCGCAACCCCTCAAATACGACAATAAAAACGATCTTATCATTTGAATTTTGATGATGATCAAATTAATATTTAACAAGTTTTTAAGTTTTGATAAGCTTCAATATTAGCAATGATTATCTATACTTATGAAAGATCGACTCTTGAAATTAAACCTTGAAAATATTGACTCAAAAATAAAGATGATGATAACTTGGAAATAAAGCTTAAAGATCAAGTTGGGAGCTCAAAAAATGCTCAAAATGCTATATTGACTCCGAACTCATAGGTTTAGGTTTTTATTTATTTTATTTAAGTCGAAGTTTCTCTTTGAGATTGTTTTGTTTATATTACTTATCGCGTAGGGCTCTTCAGTAATTGCTACAATAACTATTACAGTAATTACTATAGCAATTGCTATAGTATCATACATCTGATTTACAACCGGACGTTCGGTAGGCATTTTGATTTGACAAAACTAGACATCCGGTTTAGAACTGAACGTCCGATAGGAATTTGAGCCAATTCTATAAAACTACTAGCGGATGTCTGATTCACAAAATCTACGCGATTAACGGTTAATTTTCTGACTGTTAGAACAAACCAAATAATGAAATTTTACTCCCAATGACTTATTTTGACCTCAAAGGTATAAATAGACGTGATTAGGCTTATGGTAATAAATTTTACAATTTTATTTATCATTTGAAAAAAAAATCAAAGCCGCTATGTCTTCTAATCAAGAAATATTCTAAACTTTTCAATCTCAAACTAAATCATCATTGCCCTTATTCTAAACCTTTGAGTAATATTATATTAAGGGTTAAAATATATTATCTTTTATTTTTTTTACTTATAAACGCTCCAAGGTATTAGAAGTATGAGAGTACAAATGATCTGGTATGACATGAATCTTCTCGATGGGAGAAAGATCTATTTGTGTAAACATGGTTTCACCCTAACGAAATGATGTGTTTGGCTTGACTCGAAGAAAGCAGTACTCCAGTTTGGAGTAATTTATAAAAGCTAAGATTCACCTCAAAAAACGATATTACTAATAGAATGATCTAAGTCCCCAAAGGTGAAGAAGGGTCGTGGAGTATAAGCAATTGATTTCCGAACCACATAAAAGTCACGGTGTACTCTTTCTTTACTTATTTTACTTATTTGCACTTATGATTGATTAAAAATTGATTCAAACTAATTGAAAATTAAATGTCATAATCTTGAAATTTAAATTGAGATTTGATCATATTTATAATTATAATTTGTATCTTATTTCTCATATCAAATCTCCCCTTCAAATGTTATTATATAGGCTAACAGACAACAAACTTACGATCTCGCCGCAGCCACCTGCAGTCTCTCGAAGACAACGATGAAGATGGTGAACCTTTCAATACCACCGCAGTCACCCTTGGCCCCTCGAAAATGACAATGAAGATGATAAATCTTTTGATACTACTGCGATCATCCACGACCTCCTGAATATGGCAAATCCTCATCATATTCAAGCCAATCTTCCGGCTCATACCCAGTCGACTCTCGAGCTCATAACCAAATCAGTTTTCGGTCTCGCATCCAAACTAGCCTTAGGACTCATACCTATCCAACCTTTTGACTCACATCCAAGTCAGCCTTTAAACTCGCACTCAGCTAACCTTCAGACTCGTATCCAAGTCAGCTTTCGGGCTTGCACCCAGCAAACCTTCAAGTCTATACTCAACCAACTTTTGGGCTCGCTCCTTAGCTAGCCTTCAGGCTCGTACTTAGTCAGTCTTCGGGCTTGCATATAAGCCAATATATAAGTTCGCACTCAGCCAACCTTCAGGCTCACACTCAATTACTCTACATGTTAGTATCCAAGTCAAGCTTTAAGTTTACATTCAAATCAACTTTCGAGCTCACACTAAGCCAACCTTCGAGCTTATATTTAGCCAACTTTCAAGTTTGCATCTCAGCCAATCTTCAGACTCACACTTAACTAACCTTCGGGCTCACACCTCAAGTCAATTTTGAGACTCGCACTCAAGTCAATCTTCATATTCACATTTAGGACAATCTTTAAACTCGCACCAGTCAGCCTTCTAGCTTACACTTTTAAATCAGCTTTCGAGCTCGCAAACTAAGTCAACCCTTACATTCGCACATTCAAGATCGAGCTATAGACCCATTTAAAATTATCATAGATAACAAAGGACTCTCAAATTAAATTAATTAATATAAAGTAACTTAATAACATTGAAATCAAACTCAGCCAAAATAAATGGAGAAAAACCAAGTTGACTCAATATACTTAAATTGATCAAATAAATGGACTAGAACCCAAATTGAGCTAAACTCAAAGTCTGATCAAGTTCAAGTTGAGTTAATTCAAAATCAAGTTAAAATTAAACTCTAACTGAGTCAAATTAAGTCCAAACCAAAGGGGCAAACTCAAAATCAAACCAAAATCAAACTAGGCTAAACCTAAATTGAAACCAAATTGAGCTAAATTAACTTAAATTTGAACAAAAAATGCAAACTCGGACTTTATAGGGATCAAACACAAGATCAAACTTGATTCAAATTAAATAAAATCACACTCAGACACGAACCATATTAATTCTGATAAAACTAATTAAAGTCAAATTGAATTCCACTGGGTATACTAAATCTTCGATAATACTCTAAACATATGAATAAATGGTGATATAATCACTTTGATCTAAACCTAAATTAGTTTGAATAAAATTAAATAAGGTTAAACTGAGTTTCGCTGAAAGTGCTATAAAAGTATTCAGCAATACTTCAAACTTATATCCAACTCCATATATCGTTGATGGTGCTATCAAACCAAAGAAATTAATTATAAATAGATTCAAAGTCATTAGCCACACTTCAAGTTGGTCAACCCCAAAAGCCAATTATTCCTCGAGGTCTCTGTTATCTCGAATCGTTGAAATCTATCCCACATTGTTTATTATATTTTTTTATAAAAACTATTTATTGGTAATTATCCTATATATTTTACATGTTTTATCTTTGTAATTACAAAAATGACAAGTAAAATAAAACCAATAATCTCAGTTGATGACTAATTACCTTTGTTGATGTATATAATTTTGGAAATATACATTGCATTTTTATTTTCTTAACTATCTTTGATGTGTATGCCAAATTCAAGCTCATGTGAGATAAATTTAGTTTTTACCTTTATTTGTGATGTATCAATTAATGATTTTGGTTTTTTGTATCTTGTTAGAATTGGCATATTTTGTACCTTATTAAAAATTGGTTTGTCTTTGGATGTAGCATATTTGTAGTTCAAAGTTATTTTTGTAACTTGTTAGAACTGACATGTTTGTTTTTTTTATTTATGTCAAAGTGATTTGTTTTTAATGTATTAATGGATGGTTGATGTAACTTATTAGAATTGACATAATGTATCGACGGATGATTTTTTTACGTTATTAGAATTGGCATGTTTTTTATCTTGTTAAAAATTGGTTTATATTTGAATGTAGCATATTTGTAGTTCAAAGTAATTTTTGTAACTTGTTGAAATAAATTAGAAAGCCTACTAAATTTTTATCTATTTATAAGAGGCTATTATCAATGGGCAAAGCTTCACATCTCTTATTGCTTCTCGATGATGATTATGCTTCTTGATCCTAATTATGTGATTACTAGTCTCAAAATTCTTAACTCACTGCGTAGTATTTACTACTTCATATTGATTGTCAAGTTACTAGTTTGAAAATTTTTAGATTATTATCTGATGTTGATTGATTTGTACCTAACTATTTGTCTACTAGTTTGAAACTTTCAAAAATATTCTATGGAGATTGAAAATTTTGTAAAAATTAAATTATTTGTTTTATTTTCTATAGCTTATTATGTTTTTAAGAAAAAGTTAAAATTTTTAGTATGTAAAATTTTAAAATATATTTTTTATGTTATGTATATGTTAGTATATTTAAAATTAAATCTTTAAAAGATCAGAATGAATAATACAAGAGCTTGTTTAGTAACGAACTAAAACTAAAACTAAAACTAAAATTAAGGTTAAGGCTAAAGTACAAAAAGATAGGTTTTGGTATTTAAATATTAGTCTGATTAACGAATTGTGTAAAAATTTTATGGACCATTTTACCCTTGACATATATTATTATTGAGATTTTACTATCAAACATTTATTTTGATTTTACTTAATTATGAAACATAGTACTTATTGAAAATAACTAAAAAAATTTCATGTTTAATTAGATAAAATTATGAAATACATATAATTAAGGAATAAACACGTACTACACACACATATATTATGAGCCCATATTACATACAAATAACACATTCTTAAATGCATTTTAGTAATTTTATTTTTTAAGTAAAAAAATATAAAATGCTAGTATAGTTATCTTTTTTGTATTTAAATGCTAATATGGCTATCAATAGATTAATCCTAGTCCTATTTTCTTATCAAACAGGTCCCAAGATTTTTTGGCAAATTGTGTGTTAGTGTACTTAAAATTAAATTTTGATAGGATTATAACGAAAAATATAAAATTTTAAATTTAATAATTTAAAAAGATATACCGGTTTTAAAACCAACTTAGAACTAGTTCAAAATCAAAACCGAAAAACTGATTTTTAATTCAAATTGGTACGATTCTGATTCTCGATTTTTTTTAAAAACCAAAATGTAGTTCCGATTTTAAAATATGTAAAATCAGTATGTTAAATCAATTTTACTCGTCTCTATTGATTAGCAAAAAAAAAAAACCATCAGAAAAATAAAATTAATAACAATAATAAGGATGCAACAACCTTGTTTGAACAGGACAAGGATGCATAAAGCCAATCAAAGCTTACAACACCAAGACTGTCACAGGGAATGAAAAAAGTGACACAAAGATATAGTGCACAAAGATGTGAGGAAAGGAAATTTTGAGGGAATGTGGATGCTTAATCTTGATATTGGTGTATCACCAAAAATCGTGAAAAAAAGAATTCTTCTCCGAATCTCTGCAGATACACTTTTGTAGCTTATGGGACAAAAAAACAGTTAGCATTTAAGATTTAGATGATACACTGCTGGCTACTAATGTTTGAAATCATAAAGCACTGATGATGCTTTAGAAATTAGATCCAAACAGAATGGTTTCAAAAATGGTGAAAGAATATCAGAAATGAGGTATTGCTGATGTTTTATTTAAAAGAACCTGTTTCACAAATACATTTCATCACTAAAAGAAGGAAGAGAAAGACTTGGAGTCTTTTAGGGCAAGGTTGGTGAATTTCTTTCAGTTTTCTGGTAAACAAGTTTTGTGAAAGTTACAAAGCACGCAAGGCTGCAGAACAATATGTTATGGCAAGACAAACAGTAGGAAAAAAAAAATTTTCCAGTTCGCTAGCTACTAGTTTATAACAGTGAAACAAACTGAGATGTTGTGAGATCAATTAGGAATATCTGTGAAAAAATCACATCAGAAACAGAAATCTAATAGATAAAGACAACTCACGTTAGCAAGAAGTTGGACAGAAGACGCATTTGTAGACAAGCCTCGTTCTGCCACACATCAAATTGATCAGGGGAAGGAAGCCACTCCTTACAAGATTGTGAGGTCACTCTGCCAACTGAAAAGTGATAAGATTAAATATCCCCCTTGATGTACCCTGCATAATGATAGATTTCAACAATAAGTCGTTGCAGAGCATATTATCAGAGGAGTTAGCAAACCAAATTGCAACCTGCTTTCAACCTATTGTGTGAAAGCAAACCTACTAAGAATTAAATGCACAACTGTACATCTATGACGCTATGTTAATGATATATACAGAAGCATCACGGTAAGAGACAAAAAGTAACAACTAAAATAAAAGGGAGGGATGATAATGTGATGCCATGAACTTCTATAAATTTGTTTGTTGAGAATATGCAGCCGAGTTAAAAAATGGGGCAGAAAGTTTTCGTCATTTCGAAAAAAACATGAATAGAATTTGCTAAAAGAAACTATGTAGCAAAACTGGCATGCATTTGTAATAACCATCTCTTGCCAACTCGAGAATTAGTATTGGTTACAAATGAACATGAAAGGAAATAAGCCCAATGCGGAAGTTAGATCTCAGTAGTAGATAACTGCAGCAATAAATTGCAACTATGTCTTGTTTTAAACTGCCGTGTTTAAAACGAAACCCTAGATCACCTCCAATGAAGCATCAAAAAATCAAAACGCCATAATTTACATGATCCAAAGCACAGTTTCGCTATATTTCTCTGTTGAATCCCAATAAGGACAAGAGCATCATCAGATTTCATATCAAAATGAATAGTTTTTAAAATTTTTTATCCAATTCAAGCCACAGAACTATAGCAAGATGAAATGCAAAAGATTCGAGAGTAAAATGCAACAACATTGCAAGAATTTCAGGGATTGAGACTCGAAACTAACCGAGAGCCCAATTGGAGAAGAGGACCATCGCGGAATCGAAGACGAAAACCTAATCCCAGTAGCAGGGCAGCAATTGAAGTGAAATCGGGGATCTGAGAACTTTTTGAGAAGCCGAGGACGTCGGGACTCAGGTGAGAGAATGAGAATTTGGGCGGGATGCCACAAAGTTCGCTCCGCATCTCCTAAAACCCGACGTGATCTACATTCGTTCAAATGAGAATATCTGGAGTCTATTAACTGTAGCATGAATATTTTTCGATAATATTTTGACCCAATTATGATCAATAATCTTCTTCCATCTACGAAATTTAATTATTCCTATATGTCATCTTATTTATAATTTTGCTTATTCTATTATTTCATATAAGAATCTCATCTGCGAATAATCATCTGAGTCAACAATTCAAAACACTTTAACTAATGGACTGAAGATTTCTATTACTTTTTCAACTGATTCCCAAAAACTTTTGTCTATGATTTGATTGTAGAATTTTTCAGAAAGTATTTTCTTAGACCGTTTCAACCTCAAATAATGTGCATCATATTCTACACTGGTAAATAATCTCTTCAGTGTCTGCTGGTGAGTATACAGGAAATCCAATGAGATAAATTGTGTAGCAAACCGAGTAATGCCTGACCTGATAATCTCTCGTTCTCGTGTTTCCTTTCTCATCAATTCAAGACACCAAGCATGGTTATAAATAAATGATGTCAACTTCTGGCCCTGCTCAACCACTTTTCTAATATCAGGATCCTTACCCATATCCTTCAGCATTAAGTCAATAGAGTGAGCTGCACAAGGTGTCCAGAAAAGATGTTTTCTTTTTTGCATTAACTTTTTTCCAGCATATACCAGCGGAGCTGTATTATCAGTTACGACTTATATCACTCTTGATTCCCCAATCTCCTCAATGACACTATCAATCAGATGATATAAGAAATTACCAGTATTCGACTCCCCTGTTGTGTCAACTGACTTGAGAAAAACGGTCCCTTCAGGACAATATACTAAAAAATTTATCAAATCTTTACTATTTTGTGTCTTCCATCCATCACACATCAAGGTACACCCAAATTCATCCCAATATTTATAGAAGGTCTGGATAAATGCATTCATCTCTTCAATTTCAAGATTCAGATGCTTCTCAGAAATTTCACGAGAACTTGGTGGAGGAACTCCTGGGCCAACCTCTTGAGCGGCACGTATCATTCCATGATAGTAACCGCCATCTGCTAAATGAAATGGAACATGGTTGTAGAAAAAAAAATTTCAATACTGCCCTACCCAACCACTGTTTTGCCTTCCGAAAACCAGTTGATGCTGTTCTCAAAATTTATTTGAGTATCATCTCTTGGTTTCAGTAGAAATGGGTCAATTGGAGAAATATTTATAGATCTGATGTCAGGGAGATGAAAATCTCCTCTTACTCCTGAAGGGGCAGGTGTGTGTCGCTGTGTACGTGGCTTTTTGAAACTAGTAGTTCGACGATCCTGAATTGTGACGGAAGTGCCAGCACCACCTTGAGTTTCCTCGTATAATCTTCGACTTTCGCGAAGTACTTCCTGAACCTCAGAATCATCATCTTCTTCATCAGAATTTTGCCGGGGATCTGGATTAGGAAGGTTGAGAAGTTCATGCTCAAAACGTGATTTTTTTGGCCTTCTGTTTTCTTCTATTTTCTCTGCCGGTTTGGACTATTGCCCGAAATGTTTGTCTCACTTCATTCGGGACTTTCTCGCATGGCCGAATTGAGCCGGTGACTCCTCCTAAATGCTCTTTTAATCTTGTAATTCCAGAACTAAGCACACGACCACACCATTTGCAACGAACTGTACGATTTTTCTGTATTCACTGATTCACAGTGTTGCCATGCAATATCGTCATCGCGAGGCGTGTTTTGCCTTGGAGCCATATGCAATACAATAATAGCAGTGACAGAAGAAAATTTACCTATGATTAATGAAAAAACTCTATTTTCACAACACGTAATTTAAGAAATTATTAAAAAATAACTAATGTACACAGCAATAAATTACTTTATATTTAGGATTTAAGTTTTAGGGTTTACGATTTACTAACCTATTTCTTGATTTATTATCTAATTTCCACGTTAATTTAATCAATAATACGTAATACATAATTTAATACGTAAATTAATACATAGTACGTAATTTAATACATAATTTAATATTTAATACATAATGTACGACGTAATAGATAATTTAATACATATTACATAATGTAATACAAGATTTAATACAAATTACATAATTTACTATTTAATACATAATTTAATATGCAATACATAATTTAACACATAATACATAATTTTATATGTAATAGATACGATATAATTTAATACATAATTTTAATAGCAAAATTAATATATAAAACATATTTTAGTACATAAATTAATACGTAATACATAATATATAATTTAATACATAATACATACTACATAATTTAATACATATTTTATTATATAATTTAATACGAAATAAATATTTTAATAGAAAATACGTATTTTAATACATAATATATTATTTATTTACTAATTCAATACACAACTTAATACATACTACATAATTGAATACATATTTTAATACAAAATATGTAATTGAATACATAATTTAATCCATAAATTAATATTTTTTAATATAATTTAATACGAAAATACATAATTCAATACGTAATTTAATACATAATTAAAATAATTTACTAATTGAATAATTTAATAATTTAATAATTTAATACGTAATTTAAATAATTTAATAATTTACTATTTTGTTATACACTTTAATACAAAATACATTACGTAATTTAAATAATTTATTAATTTAATATTTTACTATGTAACTTAAATAATTTAATAATTTAATACGTATTTTAAGAAGCAAATCTAACTTAATTTTGGATAATTAATCATATTACTGTTTCAATTAAGTAGATACATAATACGCATAATGCAAATTGAGTAGATCCATAAAAACAAATAATTTGATCTTCCCTGTTTCAATTCAATTCTCAAGTCTCAACATACATACTATATCTGATACATCAAGTAGCATAAACAAAAACTAAAAGTTATGATACATCAATTATTGAACGGAAAATTTCATACCTCTGTAACTGAAACAGAAATAGCTGGCCGATCTACAAAACTTTTTCACTAAGACAGCAGAACACAAATGAAATCGTCTGCGAAGTGTAAACATCTTACACTAAGTATATATAAGCCACAAGACCCACACCCGAAACCTGTGATTCACGGGCATTAAACAAAGTACTTAATCAGCCAATACCAACCGACCAACCGACCAATTGACCAACCGACCAACCGACAGCCACCTCCCCGTGATTCCCGGGGAAAAAAGCAAAGTAGCACAGTAAACCGTGATTAACTAAATAAAACGTGATTAATTAAATAAAACTAACCAACACAGTAAACCCTAAACCGAACCGAGAGCGGGGGCAAGCATCGTCGCCGGCCGACCTGCACTCTGGGGGCGAGCTGCGCTCAGCGGCCGAGCTGCCCTCGCCGCCGGAGCTGCCGGAGATGTTGGGCTGTTGAGCTCGCCGGAGATGCCGGAGATGCCGCGCGGGGATGCCGGACATGCCAGAGATGCCGATTTCAATCCCTGAGCTCGCCGTGGGCGAGTTGCGATCGGCCCAAGTACGCTGAGGATGCCGCCGACGTGCTGCGCTCGCCCCGCGCGTGCTGAGCTCGCCGCCAACGCACTCAGCTTGCCCTGCGCACGTTGCGCTCGCTGATCAGTGCGTTGGCGTGATGAGTGCGTTGGCGTGCGTTGGCGTGCTGAGTGCGTTGGCGAGCTCGGCCTGTACTGAGTGCGCAGGGCGAGTGCGTTGGCTGAGTGCGTGGCTGGCTGAGTGCGTTGGCGAGCTGAGTGCGTTGGCGAGCTGAGTGCGTTGGCGAGGCTGAGTGCGTTGGCGAGTTGAGTGTGGTCTCCCCGCGCGCGCTGAGCTCGCCCCACGCACGTTGCGCTCGCCATGCACGCGCCGAGCTCGCCGCCGGAGCCCTGCGCTCGCCGCCGACGGCCTGCACTCCCTGCAGCCGCTCCGCGCTCCCTACGGCCTGCTCGCGTGCCCTGCGGCTGCCCCGACCGCCCTGTGTCCGCCCCGCGCGGCCTGCCAGCCGCCCGAGCACGCCCACAATCACCCACAGTGCATGGCCCTCGCCCGCAGCCGCCCTCGCACGCAGCCGCCCCTCGCCCGCTGCCCTCGCCCGCGGTCGCCCGCCCTCCCCCGCGGTCGCCCGCAGCTGCCCTCGCCCTCGCCCTCGCCCGCACGCGTCCGCACGCGCCCGCAGCCACCACCCTCTTTGCTGCGGCGCCGAAACCCTAAATCGAAACGTTATTTAGGGTTTCGGCGCGGATTCGGCCGAAACCAAAACGTTTCGGTTTTGGCCGAAATAGCGAACCGTGATTCTAGACTCAACAAGGATTTGGAATTATTCAATTTCATCGATTTTGGGAAATTAGGCAATTAAATAATTTCCTTATTTGATTCGAAAATAAAATTAATTAATTTTATTAATTTTTTTAATTTTAGTGTTTAGTTGAAATAGAAATTAAAAAAATATAATTTAATGATTTGAAAAAATAGCTTAATATATATTTTAATTTTACTGTCAAATGATTTTTATAAATTTAAAATAGATGCATGTATTGGTCCTCTTTAGCAGACTATAGGTAAGCTATAGAGTACGTTTGTGACCTTAAAGGTTCATCTTAGCACTGAATACACTATTGCCTCTATAGTATTTATTTTATTTTAACTTAACTTATTTAGTATTATTTAACTTAACCTATTTTTTGTTGTGTATTATTATTTTACATAATGTAACATATATATGAAAATATATAGGTTTCAAACACAACAAACTAAAATGAAATTGATCAAGGATCTAGTGCACAGTCGAGCTCCAAAGGAGATCCATTTGCTTCTTCATTATCTCATGAGTTAATCATCCTAACCTACGTTGTAATATATATTTTTATTTGATGTGTTACAAATATTACTCATTTTTACAGGAAGATCAGAGTCAGCTCAGGATCCATAGTTATATATGAAGGAGTTAAATATGTTGTGACCATAATTATTTATCTAATTTGTGCTTTATATGTATGTTATTTTGTGAGGACTCTGTGTGTACTTTATCAGTAACATATAATTTTCAGACTACTATGTTAATATAATATATATGTTAAGATTTCTGCTTTCAATATTTTATATTTTTGAGCATATTAGCATAATTTGTTAGATATATGATATCTACTAAAAAATCGAAGATATTCCAATGGTACATTAAGATTTTTTTGGCTTTTTTATGGGAAACGCCTGAAATTTCTTAGGTGTTTTCCAGTGTTTCTGATAAAAACGTCAACAAAGTTTTTTGATGGTTTATAAATGCTAGGAAGTCAATATTATACACTGGAAAAAGTCTTGGCGTTTATAAAACGCCAAGATTTTTATAGGCATTTTAATAATAAAATGTCAAAAAAAAAATTTACATGTTTTTTTTAAACGCCGCATAGAACTAGAAAAAAAATTTTCCGACATTAAAAAAAAAAAACCAAGGCAACTATATTATTATTGAGATTTACTAAATATTGATAATCTTTTGTTGGCCTTTTTTTATTATTAAAGATATTTTTAAAACGTATATATATATATATATTGTAGTGTATGCTCAATCAATAAGGAAATAGGATTAAAATTCCTCGTGAAAACAATCAGCTCTGTTAAGTCATCCCTAAGCTTTGTTTGTTAAAGCAGAAAGAAATGAGTTTGTCAAAGCTCATCAATTGCAATCACAGTTTGTCAAACATTGCGGAAGAAATCAATAATTGCGACTCGTAAAGCACATTTTTCCCTTAAAGAGAACCAACCATGGCACAATATTTTTTTTCCCCGTAAGAGTAAACACTACAATTTCAATACTTTACACAGAAAGGCATGACTAATTAGAGGTTCAGAACATAGAGCACGAAAGGTCATGTTTATTCTCAAATAAGTCATAACATCACGTTATATCGATCAACGATAAGAGATAACCGCCACAACCACCACTAGAGCACTCAAAGAAAGAATACAAATACAATACATGCATCACTCAGCTAAGGAGACAACAATTCTTAACAGTAGGCGACGCAGTTCTTCTCACAGTCAATGGAGCAGCGGCCGCCGCCATAGTTCCTGCCGGCCCTGCTGTAGTAGCTGAAGCACTTAGCAGGGCAGGTGAGCCTCTTCTTGTAGCAAGGGCCTTTCTGCGAGCACACCACGGTGGGCAGAACTATGCCACCCTTAGCATACCCGCCGTCGGGGCCTCCATATCCGGCGCCATATCCTCCACCCCGGTTGTTGCCGGTCCAAATAACCAGCCTGGTTCCGGAATGTAGCCGGAGCCAGGCGAGCCCCAGCTCTTGCTGGCTTCCTTGGATGCCTTGGCCTGCTGGTCTTTCAGCTCGCGAACTGTCACCGCGACAGAAAGCATTACAGCTACCAGGAAGCAGCAGCTGCTTGTCTTCATGGCTAGTTCTCTCTACTTTTCTTTCGTCTGCTTTCAATTCTATATCGCTGTGAATGAGCTTACAGAAGTTTGTCCGCGCAATCACCGCCGGAGCGATCTCAAAGATAAGTAATTAGGTCAATAATTATCCATTTACAGGTACTAATTGGGTTAAGTGGCGATGAGACAACACAGAAAATGCGGGACAGGCGTCTAGTGATGTATAGCCAATCCAAAGAGTAATATTGTCGGCAGTTTGGTATTTACCGCTGCGCATAGTTGTTGGATCTTTATCCCACGGAACAATAAACGTTAGGTTCACGAGCTGACGTCGAGCCACAAACAAATGCGCGTGCGATTTGCCACAGACCATAACAGCCAAAGGCGCTGCCACTTCCACTCTACAGAACGCTGCTGCTTTTGCCCATATTCATTCTGGGCACGCTGTTCTTGCTTTTAGGCGTCCGAGTATCTTAAAATTTGATGGGAGAGTCAATAGCTACCTCAGGATGCGCACTGCTGCTTGGTCTTTTGCCCACATACATGGTCAAATCTTAATAAAAATTTTATTGATGTTTAAGTGTAGATACCATTCTAATCAGAATCTACTTAATTAAGGAGAAAAAAAACCTGGTTAAGGGAGAGGAGCATGCTGCTTGACAGATATTCAAGACAGGATTTACTATTGATGTAAAATCAACTGCTAAGTCAGAATCATGAATCTCATCGTAACACTTTTGTCTAACCACTATCTTCTCAACCTTTCTCTTGACGGATAATGTTACAAACGGAACCGTACATCGAACTTCCAGCCCGTAATTCACTTTGTTAATTTGACACCTTTTGGCCTGTGAGAGGCCAAAATCACGATGGGTCGCACTCTGCCTTTGACATTGTTTCCTTGGCAAAGGTAATGGCAGTTTAATTCATTTAACTTCCCCTTATATATGGGAGATGTGATCATGTAAATAATCATGGAGTTAGTCTAACGATGCCTTCTAATGTGATTCCCACACAAAAAAAATTTGACGTCCATGTCGTTTTTCACTTGTTTCCTGTTTCCTCATTTCCTTCTACAACAACTGCTTCATGAGCATCAGACCAGAGCGTTAGAGTTGATAGGAGGGCAATTGTTGCCATTTCCACCTGCAGCCTGCATGGACCAAGCCCAACAGGCTTAGCACCTGCTTCTCTAATCACCTTCACCTCCTGCTCTGTGAAATCTACAAGATGCCCAAAATGTGTAAAATGTAAGTTTTCAGCTTGTTATATCGCAGGCTTTTGATTGTGCAACATAGTTGCAATAAAATAATTTAAAGAGAGAAATCATTGTCTGAGTTTTGCTGAGCTTTTTGTTGTTAATTTGAGTAAACATCAGCCTCCAATGAAATACCTAACATTGGTCTTTTCCACATTTTTTTTTCTGATGAAGTACCTAGACAATTTATCAATATCTATAGTCATGAATTCGTAGCCAAACAAGCATAACTGTCGATAAAATTAAAGAGGTTTGGTGGCAAGATTTACTCCTGCAGAAGGTAACGAGCCCAGAGCTCAAAGTTGCTACAAAAGTCTATTGGAGTTGTAATCCAAGTATATTAGATGCATATAAAAATCCAGGTAATGAAAACGACTAACAAAATGCTTAGCTTGGTGTTTTTTGAGAATGTCTCCAGATGTGTTATTTGATTACGGCAGAAAATGAAGATGACAATAAACACATACTTGCCTTCGAGGGATCAGGAAGAATTGAGGGTGTCCATACCGCCTTCTGGTCCAACAATTAAAATCCCGCTAGCTTCCACATTGGATGAAGATAAGGTATTCATAACAGGAGTCGCTTTGGCTGCTGCCAAGAATGTGAGACTGAGCAACCTACAATCAGATGAAACGCAGATATTGAATGACACAGTGCAAATTGTTTTTTAAAAAAACACATTGTCTTGTTACAAGGAAACTTACAACAGGCAAAAAGCTTTTGAATGTTATGGGAGAGTTTAAGACCATTTCATGTAGTCGTTGACCTATATGGACAGCATCAAAAGCATGTGACCACTATGAAGAGAAACATCAATAGCTCCATTCTTTGGGATATAATGTTCCATAGTTGACAGATTAAACATGTGAACACAACAATCAAGAACATTGAAATTTCACCACTATCATTGTCAAAGTATATTTCATTGTTTGACAGCAGCCAGCAGAACCCGTTGCAACCTATCTACCCGATTTTCTGTAATTGATGGAGATCGCGCAGTCAGCAGAGGTGTCACGCTACAAGCTCCTAGTTCCTTAAAAGTTACATTAAGTAGATAAAATAGGACACTTCTGAAAACAAAATCAATATTTTTTTGAAAAAAAGGGAAATCTAACGTCATGCAAGGACATACGGTACATTTCTCCACAAGCAATCGGCTCGACCACCTTTTAAAGTACCTAAGATATAAAACAATGAATGTGAAGCATATTCATCAAGCAAAGGAAAACACATTGTGGCAAGCTGTATGGCAATGTATCAAGTTATCACAGCTAAAAAAGGAGCTCACCAAAAGCTGCAAACACATGCCATTGCGTGCCCATAAGTGGAACAACTATTGGGTCCTGGATCGCCATGACATCCGACCCAGACAGGCCAACACTCTGTATGCAACCCTCGACCAAACCGCCGGCCCCGTTAAACAGCTCCACTCTACAAAATCCATCCCATCCAGTTAACACATGGGTAGTTAAAAGGACAGCATTTCAGTTAGTCATTTTGTCAAACAACCGGCAGGCAAAAACAAAACGGTTGGTCTCCGTACATGCCGTTGACTCCCAGGCGCAGAACCTTGGTCATGTGCCAGAACTCATCTCCCTGTAACCGAAAATGCCTCCCTATACGCGAGTTCCAGGAACGGCACAAGTATAGCATAGGACAAACAGAGATTGATTAGTTAGAGATGACGCCGGTGATTAGGGCTGTCCATTCGATTAAAACTGAACCGAATTCAAGTGTCGAAATTAGTACAAGATATATATTATACATACCCTAAATCTGACCCTCATAGGCTGATACCCATTCCAATTGCAAGTTTGCAAATTGCAACCCAATAAATAATCAGTTAATCTATCTCACATGCCACATTGGCACAACCACACAAGCAGGAGCAAGACACTTCAAGACTTCAAATGAATCAAGTCTTCAAGTTGTAGGAGCAGCACAACAGGAGCAGCAGGAGGTTAGGAGCAGTAGCAACAGGACAATGTATAGTAGCAGACTAGTAGTTTAGCAGAAGCGGGCAAGCTGCAAAACACTTCAACAGCTCAACTTTATGTAGCAAGATAGTTCAAGACTTCAAGTGAATCAAGTCTTCAAGTTACAGGAGCAACACAGGAGGAGCAACAGCAGTAGAACAATGTATAATAGCAGACTAGCAGTCTAGCAGAAGCGGACAAGCTGCAAAACACTTCAACAACTCAATTTCATGTAACAAGACACTTCAAGACTTCAAGTGAATCAAGCCTTCAAGTTGCAGGAGCAACACAGCAGGAGCAACACAGCAGCAGGAGCAGTAGGAGCAGCAAGACAATGTATAGTAGTAGTCTAGCAGAAGCGGGCAAGCTGCAAAATACTTCAACAGTTCAACAGTTCAACTTCATGTAGCAAGAGACTTCAAGACTTCCAAGTTCCAAGTCTTCAACAGTTCAACACTTCAACTTTATACTTGTAGGAGCAGGCGAGCAACAAGATAATGTATACTGTACAGTAGAAGAAGCTGGCAAGCTGCATTGCTGTAGAACACTTCAACAGTTCAACTTCATACTTACAGAGTTGCAGGACAATGTACAGTAGCAGGACGATCCTATAACTCTATAAGGCTATGATATCATTCTTACAAGTCAAATAGCTCAGCATCAGAAAGCTGCAAGATAACAACTGTAATTATGTGGTTTAGAATAAATATGATCAATTCAGTAATCAGTTAGCATTTGAACTTTGAAGGATTATATTATGCCAAATGGTCCATTAAGAAAAGCTTGAGAAATCTCCTGTAGTCATGTGTACAGAAGTAACAGAACAGAAGCCAAAACCAGAAGTTCCAACTTCCAAGCAGCATAACATTACTAGGGTGAAGCCAAAGAAGGAGACAATCGTCCAATCAGTCACTTGCCTACATGCGAGCATAGCATATGGCAATGAGCCAATGATTCAACATCTTCATCGTCTCAAACAGCTTATGAAAATTTCAACAAATATCATTAAAAAAAATCATAAAACAATTCCAAGAGGGTCATACCTTCATATTCGCCTTATACCGTCATACCCAACATCCTTCTCTGGCTCTCCCCATGAGTGAATGGTAGGTAGTGGTTGCCTTCACATGCCATCTAAACAACCATGCCATTGCTACAAGCCTACAAAGTGAAGAGAACGAAGCCAGAGTAGGGGACCATTGGAACACCTCCGCATCAAAACACCAAAGACAAAAAAACCTCAAATAAAAGCAAAAATTCAAGAGGCTCAGATGGCTTTGATGCATCATAAAAAATGAAGATGTCTCCCCTCAGGCATCAACCTGCTCGGCTACTCCTACAAAATAAGAGTTGGATACATGCCTGTCCCTGGATAGTTGGATCATACTGTTGAACCTAAAAAATATAGTAAAATATCATCACAGTAAAAGAAATTAAGAAAATATCAGGTAAGTAGGTAACTGGGTAAGGAACTAAGGACTGTAAGATCATAACTTCACACATGCACTAATGCTGTGATGCACATGAATGATAAGGATATATAAGAATGAATTTGCAAGAAATGACCATAGAAAGTTAGAAACATGAACAGAAATGCATAAAAAATAAGTAAGCATATTCAAATCTTAAGATGACTTCTCAAAATTCAATGGTTGTGATATCCAATTTCATCTTTATCAACTTTGAAATAAAAAAACCATTCAATGATTATTTGATCATAATAAAGAAATATACAATACAATAATAAAAGTATTAGCAATGCAAATCTTACCCTCTTGAATCTTTTCAAGTTCTTCCATACTTTCCTCAACATTGAGTTCTGTTTTTAAATTTTTAATCCAATCTTGAGTGCAAACGAGAGCTTGTACTAGTGTAGGAGTCAGAGAGCTACAAAAACGATCAAGTATGCGCCCTCCTGTGCTAAAAGCTGATTCAGAGGCCACTGTAGAGATAGGAATAGCTAATATATCACGAGCCATATGTGACAGAATAGGAAATCTGCAGCTATTCACTTTTCAGAAGCCCAGAACATCAAAGTTTGACTCATTTTTTTTAAGATCCTTTGACAAATACTTGCCTAGCTCAGACTTCATTTCATCACCCATGAAATTTTTTCTATGCTCAGCAAATAGACTGCTTAAGATATACTTACCTGATTGCTTTGGCATACTTGATCCTTCACCAGATGGCATTCCTCCCGGCTGTAGTCGCATTCTGTACTCTTTGAACAAATCATATACAACTTTATTCAACTTTCTCCTCATCATAACACCTCTTTCAACTTCATACATTTTTTCAACTCCAAACTCAATATATTCTAACTTGCGTCTTGGATCAAAGACAACACGAACAAAGGGAAGCATATTAATCTTCTCTGGCTCACCCCAATACTTGTCATATTTGTCTTTCATCACAGCACCCATATCTTGGATTTTTGTATCACCGCTGACTTTCCACAGATTCAAAAGAAGGTTAACTTGGCAAATTTCATCAAAAAATAAATTACTTGTAACATACATAGAGCCAGAAAACTCTAAGAGTCAACTCATAGAAATGCTTTAAAAATGTAATAAGTCGCCTAACATTCTGTCAATCAAAAGACAGAGGAGTTTCATCTTCATTATTAAGCTCATGACAGAAATTGCTTATCTTCCTCTTCAAATTTTTCAAAAGCCTGCTCAAAAGTTTGAGCTGCTTCAAGCATCATATAGGTGGAATTCCACCTTGTGGATACATCTAAACAAAGACATTTTTTGCTTTCAATTTTTTCAATTTTCACACATTCTTTGAACCTCTGCCATCTTGTTGGAAAATAACTCACATATTTAACAACAGATCTAACCCGAGTAATGGAATTTGTCATCTCTTTCAAACCATCTTTCACCACAAGATTAATGATATGTGCTATGTAACGCATATGAATATATTTTCCTTGTGCCAAATAAGTGCCCCAATTCAAAATTTTTTCTTCAAATAGGAAATAGCAGTATTATTTGAAGAGGCATTATCAATAGTAACAGTCAAAACATTATCAATTCCCCATTCAGAGAGGCATTTTTCATTTGCTTTTCCTATAACTTCACCCTTATGACTTATAATTTTGCAAAAATTCAAAAGCTTTTTCTTCAAGTTCTAATCAATATCAATATAATGTGCTGTGATACACATATAGTTTATGTTTTGAATTGAGATCCAAGTATCAGTGGTCAAACAAACTCTCTGTTTGGACTTTCTAAAATAGTGTTTCAACTTTACCTTTTCATCATGGTAGAGTTGAAAACAGTCTCTAGTCATAGTCCAATGTGAAGGCATTCAAAATCTAGGACAAGCTTGAGACATAAAGTATTGAAAGCCTTCATGTTGCATAAAACTAAAAGACAGTTCATCTACAACAATCATGTGTGCCAGTGCTTTTCTAATTTTTTCTTGATCAAACTTCCAGTTAGCTAACACAGACTCATTTGCTACTTCTTTCTGAATAGGTTGCATAGCAAGTTGTGTTTGATGTGTATCAACATTATATGAATATTGCTTGCATTGATTCATGTGATGTCTAAGAGAAGAAGTACCATTTTTTTTTAATCACAAGAAAATTCATTACCACAGTAGTTGCATCTGGCTTTGGTTGACTTGCCCGAGTCTGTGAACTTTGTATAATGCTCCCATATAGTTGATCGTGCTGCCATTCTTTTTCTCAGTATTGGAGGCTTTGTACTGCACGTAGATGCATTGCCCTCGTTTGAAACTTCGATAGCCATAGGCGTAGAACTTTCTTGAGAAGCAGAAATTGGCATTGGACTTGGAATAACTGGATTTGTGTTTGAAAGCTGCTTACTGTCATTCTCGTTCAACATCTGTCAATAGAAAAATACAGAATTACAGATTAAATCGTATGAAATCAAAAAACCCTAATTTAATTTCACAAAATTCAACCCTAACCTTGCAATTTGATCCCAATGATGCCGTTGTAGAAAAGTACGATATTAAAGCTCAGAGCCTCGAAGGCTAGTCATAGAGAGATATTGAGGCGTCAGGAGTCAAAGCCTCAGAGGAGGAGGAGGAGGTGGGGGTCCGGGGGTGGACGAAAGCGATGCCACCGGGGATGAAGGAGAAGAAAAATCGGGAGTTCGAAACTGAGGATTTATTGATCTAACAATAAAATCGTATGAAATCAAAAGACCATAATTTAATTTCACAAAAAATCAACCCTAAATTTCATAATTTCTGAAATACTCTCAACTTACAGCTTAATCCGTTGTAGAAAAATGAGAGATTGAAGCTCAGACATCAACTAGAGAGATATTGAGGCGTCGGGACTCAGAGAGTCAGAGCCGAAGAGGAGGAGGAGGAGGAGGAGAAGAGAGGAGGGGGGGTGGGGGAGGGGAGGGGTGGTCTGGGTGGACCGTGGACGAAAGGGTTAACAATAAAATGGTATGAAATCAAAAAAACTTAATTTCATTTCACAAAAAATCAACCCTAAATACTCTCACCTTGCAGCTTAATCCGTTGTAAAAAAATGAGAGATTAAAGCTTAGAGCGTCGACCAGAGAGATATTGAGGCGTCGGGACTCAGAGCCTCAGAGGAGGAGAGGGGTCCGGGGGTGGATGAAAGCGATGTCACCGACACGACGCAGCACCGCAACTGCAGGGATGAAGGAGAAGAAAAATCGTCAGTTCGAAACTGAGGATTTACTGATCTAACAATAAAATCGTATGAAATCAAAAGACCCTAATTTAATTTCACAAAAAATCAACCCTAAATTTCATAATTTCTGAAATACTCTAAACTTGCAGCTTAATCCGTTGTAGAAAAATGAGAGATTGAAGCTCAGAGCATCGACTAGAGAGATATTGAGGTGTCGGAACTCAGAGAGTCAGAGCCGAAGAGGAGGAGGAGGAGGAGGAGGAGAAGAGAGGGAGGGGGGGGGGGGGGGGGGGGGGGGGGGGGGGGGGGGGGGGGGGGGGGGTGAGGGGTGGTCCGGGGGTGGACCGTGGACGAAAGGGTTAACAATAAAATGGTATGAAATCAAAAAACCTTAATTTAATTTCACAAAAAATCAACCCTAAATACTCTCACCTTGCAGCTTAATCCGTTGAAAAAAAATGAGATATTAAAGTTTAGAGCGTCGACCAGAGAGATATTGAGCCATCGGGACTCAGAGCCTCAGAGGAGGAGAGGGGTCCGGGGGTGGATGAAAGCGATGTCACCGACACGGCGCAGCACCGCAGCTGCAGGGATGAAGGAGAAGAAAAATCGTCAGTTCGAAACTGAGGATTTACTGATCTAACAATAAAATCGTATGAAATCAAAAAATCCTAATTTAATTTTACAAAAAATTAACCCTAAATTTCATAATTTCCTAAATACGCTCATCTTGCAGCTTAATTCGTCGTAGAAAAATGAGAGATTGAAGTTCAGAGTATCGACCAGAGAGAGGCGTCGGGACTCAGAGTCTCAAAGGAGGAGGGGGGTTCGGGGATGGACCAAAGTGATGTCATCGACACGGCGCAGCACTGCAGCTACAGGGATGAAGGTGCAGCACCGCAAGTCCGTAGCAGCGAGAGCGCCGAGAGTGAGAGCAGCGAGAGCAAGAGGCGATCGGGAATTTGGGATTAGGGTTAGGGCCGAAATAAGAGGCAAGAGCGAGAGCGGTGAACCGCTCTGAGAGAACGCTATAATATATAGGGCTATTTGAGCCGATTAGCCCAAAACCGAAATCTAACCGCAGTATATAGATATATATATAATTCGGTTCGGTTTGGTTTTTACGATTTTTCAAAATCAAAAACCGAAATCGAACCGAATTAAAATTTTTTTTTTTCAAAACCGAACCGAACCGAGAACCGAATAACCCGAACCGAATTGGTTATTCGGTTTCGGTCGGTCGGTTAATTCGATTTTAACCAAATAATGCACAGCCCTACCGTTGATAGCTGGGACAGTGACACACCTTGGGCGAGGGAAGGGAGGGAGAGTCGAAGCGGGACAGGTTTTGACCCGAAGATAAGGCGAGGACGGCGCTTCTCCGCCACCACCGGCGGAGGAGGGCGGGAATGTGTCCGTACAGCTCGAGTCTGCATGCGATGTAGGCGTTAAGTCGGTGTACCTGATAGTATGGTTTAAATAGCGGTTTGGTTTTGGGTCGAGCCCAGACGGAGTTCGGTTCTGACCGAGATGGGGCAATGGGCTGGTAACAGGTTGAGGTGGGCTGGATTGGAGCAAGTTTTGATTTTTTGTAAGAAAATAATTTTTTTGCCTCTGCCCTTTTGGTTACATTTCAAGGTAATTTGTAAATAAAATTCTAATTTTACCCTCACCCAATCCATTAGCAAAGTGGCTCGTAAAATAATAAATTAGCAGAGTCAAAAGACAGATGATAATTTACCAAAAATATAATAATTACGGACATAAGAAATTTTTTTGACAATAAAATAGACTCTATGAGAATTAGCTCTATTATTTTTGTTGGCTTCGAGTTGAGGACTCATTTATAGTGATCGCCTTTAACAAGGACTGTTCATCTTATAGCTCCTTGAGCTACTTTGTTTGTCTATTTTGAAAAGTATTTCATACCGATTGAGCGGAGAATTAAGTGATAACTTTCCCTCCGCATGGAAACGACTATTGTCCGACATGTCCTACGAGTTTTTTACTAAGGCTGGTAATGGCCCAGCTCACGCGAGCTTGAACAAATCTGAAGTCTAACTCTCATAGATTTAAGACAAACTAAAATTTATTAAAATCTGTTAATTTTTATATTAAATTTGTTTAAATTTCAGCCCATTAAATTTATTATTTTTAATGATATATTAAAGTGATATTTATAAATAAATTAATATATTTTATTAATAAAATAGAATCTAAACGAACTTTTAACATACTTCTAATAATTTTTATATATAAGTTTAAAATTTAACAATCCATCCATTAAAATTTATTAAGTATTTTAAATAAATTTTTAGCACTTGCCCTATGAGTTAAACGAATCTTGAGTGCGTTGACAACCTAATTTTTTCCTACAACACCGAATTTCCTCCGTACGTCATGCACGAGGCGAAGTACCACATCTCATCCCACAGATTCCGCGATGCACATCTCATCCCGAAGCAATCCAATCCCCACCACACGACCCATGCGCACGAAAAAAGCAAAGTCAACCAGATCTGATATTATCGACCCGAACGCACCTTTCAGAGAACAAATTTAATAAAAAATCACCTGATTTATTAGTTTATTTTAAATTTATAAAAATTACTTAACTTATCAATATTAAAAAATAAATCACTCATATTATACAATAAATTTACTAAATATTATCTAGATTAAAATATTTTAAAAATATTTTTTTATTTTATTAATTAAATTAATTAAAAAATTAAATTATTTTTATTCAGTTTTATTTTAAACAACTAATCCATAATTGGAGATAAAACTAAATTTTTAATTTTTAATTTTATAAAATCAAAAAATGGATTTTTCATAAAAATTAAAATAAATTAAATTATTTTTATATCGATTTGATAGTTATTTAAATTAAAATCAAATAAAAATAATTTAAATTTTTTATATTGAGATAAAAAAAAATTAAATTAAAACAAAATATTTTTTAAATATTTTAATCGATAAATTTTCATAAAATAGTTAATTTTTTATAAATTTATAACAAAACATGTAGTTACTGAAAAATCTAGTCCTATTCAGCTGGGCCACTCCCATCCGATGAACCAGGTGGTGAAGATCAAATAAACAAATCTAGTCCCTTCGATCAAAATCAGACGGCCCCAATAGTTTCCGGATAAAACACCAATAACGACGGAACCGGAAACAAATCGTCATCAGATGGAGTCCGTTTCCATCTGATCATCTTGGCCATTGACGTAACCTCAAGATTCGCAATATCCATGGCAGACGTTTTATGATGAAGCGTGGTCCAACGCCTTGCCGGCCGGCCCAAAAGCGTGGTCGGTCATCTTCTCGACCCCGTCTTCTTCATCGGATGTCGGCTCCCGGGACCACCTCACCCGTTTCCCTTGAATCTATTTCAGGCTGCTTCTTCTTCTTCTTCGTCTGCTCTTGGGGGCTCCAATCCTAGAATTTCGTTCCCCGATCCATGACGTTGCGGCTGGCGGAGGCGGCCCTGGACTTCACTCGCCGCCGGCTTCGCTGGCATCTCCTCGACACCGTCGGCTACGCCGCCTACCGAGCGTATCACCTACCCTCGTCGCCCGCTGCCGGCGCAAGCTCGTTCCCTCATGGCCGATTGCATCCAGTTGTTTGTGAGCACCGCTGTATCGGTGTACCTTGAGAAAACAATGCAGATCAACGCCTATGACGAGCTGTTCTCTGGTCTCACGAATCCGAAGCATGAAGCCAAAGTGGTGAACATCCTGGTTTCCGTTTGCAATGCTGCCGTAGAAACTTTGGTCAAGACTTCGCATCGAGCTATCACCAGTGCAAATGCGAGCACTTCTTCTGACAAAGTTGAAGAATTAAAGCAGGAAGAGCATGGTTGGAATAAATTTTATGACAGAAATTTATTCGATCACAAGTTTAAGCAGACCGGTGGCTGGGTTGATAAGGTTTCGTCCACAGTGGCAGTCCCAAGCAACAGGAAGTTTGTTCTTGATGTGACTGGAAGGGTGACGTTTGAGACAGTGAGGTCTTTCCTAGAGTTCATTTTGTCGAAAATGCATGGTGGTGCAAGGAAAGGCATTTATGTCATGCGCGAGGAGTGCTCGAGGTGTTGAGATATGTTAGTGCAAAATCTATGGCAATTGTTGCAGTGTGCCTCACCTTCTGCATGCAATTGATGGTTGGGACGAAGTTTCTGATGCCAGCTAGCCGTTAACACAAGCATGGTTTTGCTAGACTCGTTGGTGTCGGAAGAACACGTAAGATTTCTATCACTTTCAGTGTAGGCTATTGTACCATTTAGAAACTTTAAGACATAAATGAAATTCCTCATTGTAACTTATCATCTGCAAGATTTTCAAATGCTCTTGATTGGATGAATATTTTTTGCTGTATGTGAAAAAAAAATTCCAAACTTTCATATACTCCTCTCTCAATGATGATTTGTTAAGGGTAGCCCTCAAAGGTTGCAATGCTGGTTATTCATGTAACATTAAGTGGACAACTTGAATGAAATTTGCTAAAAACATGAGAAGCGAAATGTCCTTTGGGTATGTACTTACCTCTGAATTTTTCCTAAGCTTCAGCCTTTCTTTGCTTTTCTTGGCTGAGGTGAATGTTCTTTAAATGGTTGTACTTTACTCTCTTGTATTTTTGGCTACATATCAGTAGATGGTTCTCGTTGCATTAGCACATGCTATTTAATGGAGTGCTCTAGGACCACCTTTGGACTTTTAAGTTGTTACATTTGTTCGATGCCTTCCATCATAGTTTAACTTGTTGATTTCACCAATTTGAATGTGAAATTTTCAATACACTCGTAAGCAGAAATGTCATCCTTTCCTCCAATTTTGTTCCAATGATTTATTATGTAAAAGAAATATGTGCTTCTGTGGTAGTCCTTGCTATTGAGATATTCTTTTGGACTTGAGGTTGCTATAGTAAGTTCGTTGTCTCTTGTATACAGGTAATTTGCAGTTTCTTTGAATTTGAGGAATTTGGACTTCCATTTTGACCATCATAGTGCATTAAATCGTCTGCATGACGGAGTAGCATGGTTGTTAATGTTATTCCTTTGTCTGAACATCTGAAATGATTTTTTTTTACGGTGCACTTTGGATATTGATTTCTTCAAATTGCTTTTGTTTAAGTGTTTTGAGTATATAAATCTCAAAAGAACAGATGGATGATTAACAGTTCTTTTCAAGTAGATTATCAGCTTTCTTTTATCTTCTACCTCGTACAAATCCTTCATCCTTGATCTTGTGGCTGTTGCTCAAGCACTTTAACAACCAAGATACAAGGAGATTGGTAGATTTTCAGCTATTTTATAGAGGTTAGGGGAATAGCTCTAGGTATTTGGTGCATATATTTGCTTGATATTAAGTTGATCAGATATCAGTTACTTATTAAATTGCCAGATTTTCCCCACAGAAGGGTGCTTTTTTCATTGAAAACCGCTTTGTTGATGATTATATATGCCTGAACCATGGTTTGGTTTTGTTATTTCCAAGAAAAAAATTTGTAGCTTGTTCTTGCCTTTTTATTTTCAGAGGATTTCTGTACCTCTGGCCATTAGGCATCTTCCTGTCTGAAGGTATATCACCAAGATGAGAGGCAGCATAATGATATGATCAACCAAAGTAAAAGCCAAAAAAATAGTGAGCAAATTGGACAAGGATGCAATAACTTTGAAGTGGATCAAAAATTTGTACTGTTACCATCTTCTTAGATACAGGGATGAATAGGATGATATGACCTATTCCTACATTAAGTGTAAAATTTGATGTCTATCAAACTGAATTCTGACTTGGATCTGGAAGTCATTGTTTTTGATGTTGATGGCTTTCTCTGTTGTTGTGTTTCGGCTTTTGTTTTATATTATTGTATCATTTATGAGCTTAAAGTTCTCCTAATTGCCTATGTATGTTTTCTGGTTTTGATGGGTTGTCAGTTATTTTTCTGGGATCCTAGGACCAAAACAAGGCACAGTGAAACAGCACTACACTACCTTTTTTATTGCACACTTTAGTTACTTTTTCTCCTATATAATAGGATGAAAAACATTGTACGTCATGAATTTGTTGAAGGGTTGAAGCATGTTAAAATGCAGATTAGATTATTGTTGACAATGGGAGTAGGATGAGTTCATTAAGAAATAAAACTCTCCTGCCAATAATATCAAGAATTTGCATGTCTACTAGCTATATGCTGCATATTTATGAAGAAATCATGCGTATGATACATGTGCTTTTATTTGTTTTATAGAGAGATTGATAATTGGCTGTTCTCTTCTTACCATTAAGCACCTTGGTTCAAGAAACTTGTTTTGATATATTATAGGATGCCTCTATCAGAGCCACAATGGATCCTCTCCAATCTCAACCGACAGTTGGAATAGTTGCATATTGCATTATGCTCCAACCTGCAAGCCCTCATTCCACTGTAGGCCATTGGTATGAATTTGAATTTCAGCATTCTGACTTCTGGAGCAGACTTGTAAGTAGTGGATTGATTTATTCTATTTCACTTCTATTGAATTCCAAAAGAATAGATTCCACTTATGCCATATGCCTTCTTTTTCTTTATGAGAAACATTTCCTGTGATTTCTGGTGTCGATCATTATCTGTGACAGCTAGCTAGGAAAATTGTGAGTTGTATTCTTATACTCCATTACAGAACATTTTATCTCATGAGAACAGTTTCAACTCCAGTATATCTCTATAGACTTCTCCTGGAAAACTAAAATTTATAGTCACCAGCATAATAGCGGTCGTCAACTTGTGAACCCTATGACTTAGCCTATACACTACTTATTTCATTGAAGTCGCGTTTTCTCCACAAAATCTAACTAGTTTGTTTTGGCAGAATTTTTATCCAGACATTAATATATTTATTGACACCTTAGCTGTCTTGTACATGATCTAGTTTTCACCAGTGTTGAACCTTGCCACACAAATCTTTGTGCTAACAATTTCTTTTAGCCTGTGATGAGGACTCAAGAAACTCATTTCAGAACATCCAGAGATTTTCCTGCCTCTTCACTAATTTATGCCTTTGTCTCACTCTTTTGAGTACGTTGTTGTATCATGAATACCTCTAAATGTGTTCTGTAATTCTTATTTAGCTTGGGGATCTAAGTTTGCAATACTTTGTTTACAGAATTTTACAGAATTTTAGTTAATGTCAAAATCTATAAAGCATGCTACATAACTGGGAACTGAATGCTTGTGCTTTTATTCAAATATTGCAATTGCATAGAGGTACTCTTTGTTCTCTGATATCTTGGGGTGCATTCATCTCCTTTTATCTCTGTTTTCTTGCTTCTCTCAAAGTAGTAATCTATCCTGTGGTTCATTCTTCATGGCAATAATTTAACGTTCTTATTGAACATTTTTGCAGGTCCAATCAATTCAGCCTCCTTTGAAGCCAGAACGAAAGCCATGCATCCTCAAAGCAGCTCAGCCTCAAACTATATTCAGAAAGCCTTCGAATAAATCAGCCCATACAGGTAATAAATCCAGAGCAAAGAGCTCAGCCCATGCCTCATCCATATGCTGTGCTGATATTTGTACATGTTTTCTTAAGCTTCTGGTCGCTATATAAAATAAACAGAGACCACATATAATATCAAGATTAGGCTTGCAACAAGTGGTGCTTAGAGTGTTCCCACTAATTGCCACAAGCCAAATTCAACGCACTTGGGAGGCTTATCATGTTGAGTGCTGTCATTCTCAGGCGCTAAAAGTTTACTAGTTTGAGGATATGATCTGAGATCTCCAACAAGGGCCAGCTTCAGTCAAGTGGTCCAAATCAGAATTTTATTTTATTAATTTTTTTTTTGTGGATTTATCTGTACAGCACCCATTAGAGTTCTTCATTATCTACCATTTCATGCTTCCTGCTTTTCACAATTGGTTGGGTGGGCTCAGTTCAATGGACTAGATCAATTCCTAGTATCCTGCAGTGTGGGCAGATTGATACACTGCACCAACACCTTCACAACACTGGCACAATTGTGGTGATAGGGATCAGCTTCCTTAAAGGGCATGGCCTCCTTTGTGGAACAGATTCAGCCACATCGCCATAATAAATGGATGCAGACATGGCTTAAAAGGTCTCAAGTTTCTGTTTTTAGCCGAACAGGTCGATGTATGTCACTCTCAAACTAAGCATTATTTCTTTTATGTTCTTCATTTAAGTTGTACAAGTACAAGTCTTCATCAAATAGATGCTAAATGATGTAGTCAAAGAGCTAGTTATTGGTCCATCAACATGTGAATCATAGCCTACATTGTAATGCATCAACAGTAAGAAATTTTTTTCAAATTTTTAGTAATAAATCGTCTGTCTTAATTGTGAATTTATGAAAATTTATTTAACTTATTACTATTAGTAAAAAATTACTTGTTTTATATTATAAATTTGTAAAAAATCATCTGAAATAAAATATTTAAAAAATATTTTACT
Source organism: Trichopus zeylanicus subsp. travancoricus (assembly GCA_005019695.1). Taxonomy (NCBI): domain Eukaryota; kingdom Viridiplantae; phylum Streptophyta; class Magnoliopsida; order Dioscoreales; family Dioscoreaceae; genus Trichopus; species Trichopus zeylanicus. Next base: position 456,479 of record RXID01015215.1, on the reverse strand, counting down.
TTAATTTAATTTTATTAATTAAATTAACATGAGAGCTTAAATTGTTTTCATTTGTTTTTATTTTGGACAATTGAATCATAATTATTAGATTAATTATTAGACAATCAGTCTAATAAAATTAAAATTAAAATTAAAATTCATAGTTTCATAAAATTAGGCAATCGATATTCTATAAAAATTAAAATAAGCTAAGTTATTTTTTATATTAATTTAATTGTTGTTCAGATTACAATTAAATGAAAATAATTTACTTTTTAATTAATTTTAATTGTTAAAATTAAATTAAAATAGAATATTTTTTGAATAACTTAATTAAGATAATTTTTTGTAAATTTGTAACATAAATTAAGTTATTTTTTATTAATATTGATAAAATAGTCGATTTTTTATAAATTTATAGTAAGACAAATGAATTTATATTAAATGTTTTTTTATCCTATTCAAACAAGGAAGAGCCAAAATGACCAATTTTCCTGTGTTGAGCTTAACTCGGATTCAATTTTTCCAAGTGACCGAATAATCATAAAGCAAGTCATTACTTTCTGTTATCACATGTGAGGGGAAAATTCCGTGTTAATTTATTGTACAGCAGTTGCTTAAATCACTACTGCTATCAGTGGAAAAAACAAACTTTATATTGCTTTGTTATAGACGTATACCCCAAGTTGGGGCTTTTCTTCCTTCCGTGAGTTTTCATTGTAGTTGTCGGACAGCACTCTCTGGTTCGAGTTCTTACACTTAAGAGCCTCATCTGCAATTACAGATCATGAGGATGTTCGCGAACAGCAATTCTCCATTATAAATTTAAATGTCAATGACTATTGTTTGCTCGTTGACGTGGTCTATGAATATATCAAGAACACGTGCAACTGCCCATCTCTGTCATGAATGCCGGTTTCTTCGAAGTTTCTCAAGTATTCTACCGTCAAGATCAGGCATCGCGGTATTCTTGATACTTACAACATGTATATATATATATACAGATCCCTAACAAAATGAGCTGGAATACAGTCTACCAGCAATTCTCTTTGAATTGAATACACACAACTGAAAACTCTCTCTATCTGTTACTGATTTCATGTTACGAATTCAAAGGCCATACAATAAGAAAATCGATAACGCGTCGGGAAAACTAAACTACAACCGCGGACCAGAAGCACGGGAAAAGCACCAGCAGCTCCGGAAAGTAGAAAGTCAACTTAGTGCGATAATGAGATGAATTGACCTCTTTTGTTCTGAGCTGGGAAATTAATCTGAGGCACACGTGAGCCTGTGCTGAACTGCCACGTTGATTTCACGAGATAAGAGAGATGAAGAATAACACTGTACGGCTGAGACTATACGTGGCTTCGTTCAATGGGCAGCACAAGCACACAGAGATAGGAATCATGCAATCATGATAGATTTTTAAACGAGATGACGATCCATTGGCAGGAAGGTGTCCCCTACAGCGGATAAGATAACCCAAGTCATATCTACTTTTGGTTGCTTTCTATGTTTCTAGTTACGAAGATTGAAGATTATGCCATCTTCCTGCGACTCAAGTCGCCGCCATGACCGTGAGTTTGGAAGGTTGCAGAGTAGCAGCAATGCTCATTGCGCACCATCAACTGTCATCATTATTTGTGATACAAGTGCAACTCACACAAAGAAAACTTACTCTAACTCATATATACTATTCGGATACAAAGAAGCAAAGAACAGAGTAACACAGATCGAAACGAATGACACTAGACGCCATTCATAATTTTATATAGAATGTGGATACAACTAGTAGTAGTACTAGTAGACACATCAAGAAGCTCCCCGATTAAAGCTCAAGGCTTGTTGATTTTCTTGGTATAGATATAGTCAATATTAGCATCAAGCATCCTCCTCATCAAGCACTCATTCTCATCCACTCCTTCGCAGCTTTCCTCTGCTTTCTCTAGATTCATTTCCTCTACCACCTATTCCCCAACAAAAGTACCACGTTAGCAAGCAAGAACTCATAGATTTCGCCCAGACAAAAAGAGAGAAAAACCAAAGCTATGAAGGCATTGAAGTGGCTGAGCATGTGTTATTTGTACCTCTTGTTTGGTTGCCTCTGGATCTGCTGGCTCTGTCCTGGCTGAAGTATGGACCAGTGAAACGATGATGAGGAGACCTATTACAAGAGCAGTACTGTGCTTCACCATATTTGCCCTGAGATATTCTCCTATAAAGATTTCAGAAGGAGAGGATAGAGAGAGAGAGAGAGAGATTGGGGAGGAAGCGGCTGAGGTATGGGTGGGTTTAAATAGGTGTTTTAAGGGGAGACTAAAGAGAGTGTTGGATTTGTGCGGCTATCATGACAATTTGTCGACGTTTTGGGGTGTTTCTGGATATTGTGGCCAGAACGGGGTTGGATTACGTGTGGTCTGAAGGGGCTCTTAGTAGTAGAGATCTAGGACATCAGTTCAATGCAAATAGTTGATATATACCAATTAATGTACTAGATTATTCGTAGATCAACTGAATTTGTTCTCTTGTTTGGCAGATTTCCTGTATTGCAGACTTTGCAGACCGTGCGGTCCATCTCATCCGCGCTCTAAATAATTCAGCTAGAAATAAATCTTGCAATTGTTACAATCCTTCTTTTCTTTTTCATTTTTCTATCAAGAATTGTTCATTACAGTGTTATAACGAGGAAACAGGACTGCCAAAAATTCGATTTTGATGCTAGTCAATCTTTAAGAGTTACCATCTCTATTGCTTCCTAAAAAAGAGAGAAGAAAATGGATATTGATATGAAGAAATGAGGCAACCAATGAGAAGGACATGAAATGAGAATTATTTTCTGTGGTTGTCACACATTTCCACCCACCAGAAGACCATGTTTAATTTCAGTAGTCCTTGTCATCTAGATGGTCAGATTCTCTCAAATGGACGAAAACAAATGGTGGAAGAATACCAACAATTTTAGTTTTACGAAGTAATCACTTAGAGAAGAAAGAACTTGACTTGCTTCATATATATATCCAAGTGGCTACTAATAAATGATACGTCTCCCTTCTGTCATCTCTTTAGTTCATTCCACGATACCACGACTAGAATGTTGAGTTTGGCGCCAACCACCAGCTTGATCAAGCAAACAACATGTACAGAGAAGATGAAAGTTAACCAACTCGCTTTGCATGGACATCTAAATTAGGATTCGAAGGTTTTATTAGTCTATATATGTTTTCTGCATCTATGTATCGTTTAATCTTTCTTTTCTGAATTCCCTCAATACAAAACCTTATTACAGCATCAGCGCTATTCACTTCAACAACAACAAAAAAAAAAAAAAAAAAAACTACTGCTAGATTCGTCTTTCTTACAGTTGATCTCTTCCAATTTAACTTCATGGATAATTTTCAGATTCTTCCAACAAAAAAAATCAAATTTCTATTCAAGTTAAGTATATCTTACGTCAAACACAATCATCTTCGCTTCTGTTTAACTACAGAACTCTTCTACTTGAGCACTTCTGCTGGTTTGGTTAGTCATCGTAGCACTGAGAGATAATGCCAAGAGCCGTTGACATTTGTTTCGCAAGGCAATGGACTATCATAATTCTTTTTTGAAAGTGAATAGTAAATAAAGTGAAGATGTCAACGTAGTGCACTCCCGATTAATTCTTTCATCTTCTTCAAAGGATTTCACTGAACCACTTTTCTCAAACCAGACAGATTTCTATAATTCTATGGGCCTATAGTATACAAAAAGAGGGAAGAAAAAAGAAAGGTTTACGGACTTTCATATGATTTGATTTTGGTGTTTAACGCTACAAGTCTAAAGCTAGGATTAGAGTGGTGGAATTAGCTCAAGAAGCATTGACCAACATTAGTGGGCTCCTTTTATAGAGCTTTGAACTTTGTTTATGTAGGTCAAAATCTAGTATTATATACAGAGGGAAGGAAACACTGCTTGGTGGATGGAGCTGCAATGCCATTTTTTTTTTCTGCATTTGACTTGAGGAAACCAATCGAGCTTTGCCGTACCTCATCACTTGCGTTGGCAAGGTATAAAAATTATCAAGCATTTTTGTCGGCATGGAGATTGATGCTCGTCGTGTATTCTCTTTGGAACACCTGCCCGCGATGCAAACTTGTTTGGTTCTCGTATTTGCCTTTGTTGTGGTCACCTTGGATTCGTTTCATATCCATGGACGATATTGGTAGGAGAGCATCCTTCCTGGTCATAGAGAGAGAGCCTTGCATACTATTCCTTGATGTTGCAACTTGCCAACTGGGCTCATGTTATTCCTCGAAGCCCCGTGTTGAAGCCACCTCAAAGGTAACTAACCGATTGATTGGGTAACAAAATTTATCTATACGTCTCAATAGCCGCTCTCGTGGGATCACCGATCACCTATGCGCTTACATTTAATCTATCTTACAGCTTTTACCCAAAAAAAATAAATAAAAGCAAAATCTAATCAATGAGTCCAAAACCCAAATTGTTGGTCTATCTATTGGTCTTTAGTACATTCCGCGGTCAACCTACAGGGCCGGCCCAATGGTGCCCCAACCAGGGCCCAACCATTCTTTCGACGGACCAATCCTGAGTCCTACGGGGTGCACTCTTAACGGGAAAACAGCCTGGACGTTGGCCCACACCATGTTGTGTGCCAAAACATGCGCCTCTGCGTAGCGGCAACCTAATGAACCGGAACCAAAATCTGGTTTTTCCAGAAACGGTTCCTTCCGGTTCAGGTTTTCAACTACAAATGGGTTCAGGTTCTGGGTATAGTTGATCTGGTTCTTTGTTCTTGGTCCTGGTTCAGGTTCGGCTCGATTCTCGTTCGCCCATGGGTTCTGTCTAGTTCCTGTTTTGATCTGATTCTGATCCTTGCACAAAAACTATACCAAAACCTATTTGTATAAGCAATTTTTTGGAATTCCAAACTTATAAAACTTTCCATCCAATTTCAATGTTCCCTTTTCATTCTTTTTTGTCACAATCTCCCGTTAATTCTCAAAAATTTATTAAAATTTTTTCTCCAATCTCTACTGAAAAATTATAATTTTTTTATTTTATTAAAATTGACTAGTTACAAATATTTTTTTGAGTTTTTTTATTTTTTTCGATTGATTTATATGCACGAATTCATGAATTTGCCCGGATCCTATATCGATAAGGAACCAGACAAAAACCAAAACCGAAAACCGGTTCAATTTGGTTTGGTCCAGCTGGGTTACGATTTGCTACATTCTGGTTCTTATGATTTTGATTCTGGTTTGTAATTTGATTGAGGTTCTTGTTTCGGTTTGGTTCCAGACCGGTTATGTTGGCCAAGGTATTCGGCGAGGACGCCCAAGGATCAGCTCCTGCAACCGTCCGTGTACGACAACCTTCGATTGCGCTTCTTTTGGAAATTTCCCATTTCATAGTGCGCGCAACATGCCACAGCACTCTCTCCGAGCAGCACTCCTCGATCTCTCCCTCCTCTCTGCTGCCCCTCTTCTTCTTCTCCGATCGCTCCTCGTTTAATCCCCAGAAACCCCAATTCGACCGATGCTCGGCAGATGACCGCCAAGGAGATCCCCATCTCGGCCGGCTTCTCCGACGGCGACTCTCCTTCCTGGTCCGATCCCGGATTCTCCAACTTCTTCTGATTGAAATGGTTTTTTTGGCTCTGCAGTGATGGATAAGTGTGGAATTTGTTGGTTTTCAGGTGCGAATTGTTGAGCACGGCGAGGAAGCACTCCAAGTGCTGGAAACGGCTAGCCACGAGGAAGACGCTTCGGATGTTGACATGGATTCGAGATTCTGGCGTCATGTTCTGGATTTGTACTTCGTTCGTCGTCGGGTCTCCAAGGGGCGCGAGGAGGATGACCTTGTCTTCTTCATCAGAAATTTGGTTGTGAATTTATGAATGCCTTGTGTGAACTCGAGGTTTGATTTGTATTTCGGTGTTTGATTGCCAACCTATGCTTTGTTGTTTGTTGCAGAGCTTGCATGGGTATGATTTCAACGACAAGACGAGGGAGATTCCCGATTTTTTGTCCGCCGGTGGGCTCCCAATGTTATTTCTGTGTCTCTGGCCAATGCTTAATATTTGCTCGTGCCATGTTTCTTTTCTGATGGAAATTGTATTGTCTTGTATGTTTCTGTTTTATCCATACGTATATTAACGTTGATGAATTTACCGATGTCTGATGAAAAATTAACGTTGGTTGATATTGGAACTAGTGTTTAAATGTGTTTATGTAACAAAAGCGACTTTTTCAATCTATTATGTATCCCTAGGGACTGGACTGTGTCTCTTAATAGGAATAAACTTTGTTCTTCGTTTCAGCTGGATGAAGTAGTTGGTGACAATCCTAGGGGTGTGGATTGGAGACGCTCAGTTTTCTTGAACTTGATTGCTCATACAGCATTCTCAGTGACTGTTGCAATTTGCAGGTACTTCATTAAATCAAGTACTTTAGACATTATTTTTATGCAATATGTTTTATCCCAAGACATCTCAAGACGTACAGGTTGGCTTGTAGCTTCTTGTTTCCACTTTAGATGGTGATTCACTGTGTCAAAACTTCAATCCACCATAAATCATTTTGACATTTTCCTTTTCATATACATGCAGCTGAAAGCATTCTTGATGATATAGAATGCTATAAGTCTCATCTACAACTATACCACTGATTCTGTTGCTTATTTTACCAAGTATTCAGGCTTTGCAAATGCATCAAAATGGAGAAAACACAGAACTCTCCCCTGTATACGAGGTACACTGATAGCAGAAGTCATTGTTATTTAGTTTCTAAGAAATATTATATGAAGTCTGCTCAATGCATATTAAGTGCGCTCAAATCTATTCTCTGTTCTAAGTATGAATACAGTTGTTTTTTGTCTATCTCTCATGCAGTAAATGCCTGTTTTCCTCTAGTCTAACTTATGTGACACTTAATGATCTAATTATGTATGTCCTTGCTAAGGCAGGTTGTAAATACTGTCTATGCATCCCCTAGCTGTGTCAATTTCCAGTTGAACTTGAAAAAGGTATTTGACCTTTTAGATGAAATGTGCATTCTTGATCATTTATATCTGATGTATCAGTGTGCATGTGGTGCATGTAATTTCATCTACATGTGCTTGATCTGTCTTGAAAAGTAACTTAATCGGATTTGTTTCTGTCTGACATTTAGGATTCTGCTGGTCATTGAAACCCAGCTAGAAGATAACTGACAACTTAGTCCTATCCAGCCATGAATTTTCTGAAAATGATTAAGGCCAGCTGGAAAAATTTCTTGAAAACAGGATGTGCGTAGGACCATGTTTTATCTGGTTATTGACAGCCAAGCCAACATAGTATGATGCATAACCGCATGTTTATATACTTGTCCTTGCCAAAAAAGAATTATGTACTAGTTTCTGACAATCAGCTGTCCTCCATTTCAGGCTGTAGAAACATTACCTGCCTATTGAAACATCTGTTTTGCAGTTGATAACTTCGACGACACATTTGATGCTGTGGTATGCTGTCATTCTTTTTAGCATTTTGGCTTATGATGGTTGGAGAGTATATTTTGTGCGTCTAGCATCTTTAGTTAACTCTTCACCACTTTCTTTTGGGTAATCATTGGTGCTGGCTGTATTATTTTCTGTGGACGAGGTTTCTTGGGGATGTTTCTTTGATCTTCAGCAACCATTGTTCTAGGACAAAGTGTATTCTTCTGCCAGATAGAAATAGTTTCTAGTCATGATGCAGCTTGCAAAGCTCTGGAAAGAAAATACTTTCACTGACAACTTGCTTTTTCATCTCAGGTTTAGGTGATAGCTAGATAAAATTTAAATGTGTTTTATCTGATGTTCTGTTAATGCATGAACTTTCACAGCTTTAGATATTGTGTTCCCATGGTTGACTGTTTCAGCAACATGAAATAGTAAACTAAGTAAACTTTGCTTAACTGCTAATGGCCATGTGATTGTGGAGAGTTAAAAAATGTGTTCTCAGTATGCGTATTTTTTCAATTTCCTGTTGTCTGTCTGGACTAGAAACCACCACTTCTCTTTTCTCTGCTGCTTTGATTTTGTATCTGCTCTACTTGGTATTATCGGAGGTTATTATTTACTGTGAAGCTTTTGCAGGTTTTGTCAGTAACAGGTCACTGCTACTGCATTCTTCTCGATGCACATGGTGGAGCTGCATTACCAACAGAAAAGGTTTTAGTTGACAATAACGATGGGCCAAGAGACCAAAGGTTTGAGTATGACATTTATTGATTGAGATTACGAAGTATTTTTCTACTACCTGTCTCAATGCATGAAAACATGTCTGAATATTGGTGACTGGTGGATGTGGAATCAGGATACAACATATATCAAATTGTTAAGAAATATGTCGAGGGATTGTCAGGTTACCATCTTATGTAGGTGTTATAAAGTGGCAGTAGCTTTTAAAGGTCTCTCCTCACTGTGAAGGGAGCAGGTGGCTGTGGATGGTTCCACTCCTAAATCATGCTCATGTAGCAATTTACTAGCTTAACTTTTTTTTATTTATTTATTACTCATAGTTTTTGAGCATGACTGTTATTGTCATTTACTGCAATCATATGATATTATTTACCTTATTGTTCATTGAAATGGTCTTCACATGATTGGATGCTTAATTCTTCAACTAACCTGATAGTTAGCATGCTTTTTAAAGGTTGGCCTCTCCTGTCATTGCAGATTACCCTTTTCTCCTGCTTTGTTAGCTACCCTATGGTTTGAGAAATTTATGAAGACATGTATTTGTTCATTCTATTGAATTGGAGTTAACAATTTTACAGCAGTTCCTAATGGCACTCTTATATTTTTCCCTTGTTATTGAAAACTTAGTGGAGATTCTTTTAAATGATAGACTAAGTAGGTTTGCTAATCAGGAGCACTTTGTAACAGCAGGACAAATAAAATCTTAGTTCAACAGATTCTAGAAGCAGGCTATATCTCCATTAGGTCGTTGCTTTGAAAGTGACATTTCAAACTTCAGATTTGGTTTGCATATTTATGATTTAGGGCTTTTTGATAGCATTTAGTTTTTGGATGGGTTAGCTTCAACGTTTACTGTTTACTGGTGTTTTTTTATGCCAATAGCGATGTAGTCCTAGTTTTTTGTGTTTTGTGTTAAAGATTTTTTTAATCTAGATCATCTTTTGTTTGTTAGAGTGGTGCAAGGTGATAGTTCTGTTGACTGCACATTGGTAGTCAAAGGACATTTTGTCATTGCAGCTCGAAAGACATCAAAATGACAATGACTATTGTAACCACCTGTTACTCCATAACGGCCCATTACTCGGGCCCACAACCCACAACCCAATAACCGCATCTATTTATAGACAACTACCACCCACTAAACCCTGACGGATAGAGAGTCGGTTTGAAGGTAGAGAGAGAGTCAAGGAACGATCGTTGAGGATGCTTACGGAGTGGCAAGAAGATTTGGGACGATCGTTATCGAGATTCGATGTAGGTAGTGTTACTTTCATCTGTTTCTCTTTACCTCTATTCGAAGTAGGTTGAGTTATTTTCATCCGTCTTTCTTTGCCTCTATTCTTGAGACAAATTCATGTTGAATAGTCGGTAAACTTAGTGATCCTCATGATATTTAGGAGGACGATGATAATGTAGATCTAAGCAAAACTAAGTAGAGATTAGATATATCTAATTTTTGAGGTGTTATACCGATCTATGGCACATTTTGAGAATAGAAAGATTAGAGGATTAGATTTGCAAAATCCCCATCTTTCTCTTCAATTAGTGTCCACTGTGCTCCGGTGACCGGCAGCGGAGATGGCGGCGTGCGCGGCGTGGTACGTCGGTGTGCGGTGCGGCGTCATGCGGTGCGGCGGAGTACGATGCGGCGGCGTGCGGTGCGGCGTTGTGCGGCGTTGTTGCCCGCAGGCATCGTGTGTAGGCAGCACGGGACCCGGCGTCGACGCAATTCCGGCGCGTGGTACGGCGTCGGGAGCGGCCGGTGGCGTGCGCACGACCGCGCGGGCCGTGGTCCGCTAGCATGCGGCTGCGCAGGCCGCTCGGGCTGCGGCGGTGCCTGCTTCGGCCCGACGGCACGGGGTGACAACGACTAGAGGCGCGAGGAAGCGTGGATCTGACGACGCCGGAAGCGGTGGCCAGACGGCGTGATTGCCTGGCGGCAGCGACGGCGGTGTGGCAGCGGGGCGGCCGGACGGCGTGATTGCCTGGCGGCAGCGACGGTGGCAACAGCGGATTAGGGTTTGAGGATGAAGAAGATGATTAGTTTTGTTTTTGGTTTAATTTAAAGTTGGTTTTGGTTTAGGTTTAGTTAAAGTTGGTTTTGGTTTAAGTATAGTTTTAAAAATGGTTTTGGTTTTGGTTTAAAGTTGGTTTGGGTTTGGGTTAGTTTAAAGTCGATTTTGGTTAAGGCTTGGTTCAGAATCGGATTTGGTTTAGATTTTGGTTTTGGAATTGGTTTGAATCAGGTTTGAGGTTAATCGAACTAATGATGAAGTGAATGGTTTAGATCAAGCTAAGTAATCTGAATTTATAATTTGGTTTTATTGAAAGGAGTCTGATTATTATGAATTAGAATTGAAATTGATTTCAGATTGGATTGAAGGAATTTAGTAAGATTGATTAAATTGATTGATAAATTGATTTAAGTTTGGGATACTTAAATCTGATTGAGGATAAATTTATAAGATGGAACTAAATTATGATTTATTTGGAAGTCGACTGGATTGGTTATGACTTAGAACTTGAAGGACTAATATGTGAATCAAATTGTATTGGGGATTTTTGTGAAAAAATACTGTAAGGATTAAATTTGAAATTATTAAGAACTTGGGTGATAAATTATAATATGATAGTTTTGAGGTTCATAATGTAGAATGAATGAAAATTATTTATCTTGATGATGGAGTTGTAATTTGGAATGATATAGGGGCTAAATTGCATATATACATTTGAACAGTTATAACCTTCTCATTTGAGATCCGATTATGATGGTTTAAGAGTCGTTGGACTTGGTTTTTCATGCTGATTCTATTGGTGGTCTCAAATCCTTCCTTTGATGATGTCTTCTAGCTGGATAGTCTGATTTGTGATCGAATCGACTCCCTTCTATCGCTTGGTAATCTTGACTCGATATTTATTATGGCTGAGCCTTTGGTATCTTGAGAGACGTATGCAGTGAGACTCTATTTGACTGGTACCAGTTGGCGATTTCCTACTTCAGTACGAGATTAGTGAGACTGTCAGACGTGACAGTAGTCGCTCTCTTGAGTGGTAGGGGACGTGATCCGTTGTGTGACTAGACGGGATCACCACTCCATCAGCGGTTGGGAGTGCAGCGTGGTATGACTTTGCTTGGTAGGGGGTCCAGCCACACCCATATACTAATTTACGTGTAGATTGGTTCGACTCTGCTTGGTAGGGGGTGCGACCGTCTCCGTAATATCTGTAGGGGAGTCCATAGTCACTGTCCCTAACCATTGGCTATCGTGATTGTGATGTCTTGTGTGGTCGGTCTCCTGAGTTGTAGGGGACGTGATCCGTTGTGTGACTAGACGGATCACCACTCCATCAGCAGTTAGGAGTGCAGCGTGGTATGACTCTGCTTGGTAGGGGGTTCAGCTACACCCATAAGATATCTTTGTTAATTCATTCCTTACTGTGAATGTTGGTTTACCTAATCACCATTATTGTTGTATTATTTTTGTTACTACTGTGTTAATTTTATTGTTGCCACCTAAAAATTGATCTCTCTTACTGTTTGGAGGAGGTAACTCTCTATTGAGCATTCGTGGCTCATTCTTTGATTGTTCCTATCGACAGGAGAGTTGCAGTTAGGCACAGGTGACTACAGTAGCAGAGAGCACGTGTGCGACTACACTGGGAGCTGATTTATTTACAGGTTATTCTATTTTTATGTATGAGAAAACTTTTGAGGACTTGAGTATTTCTAATGAGACAACGTTTTGTTATGGTATCTGAATTATATTCGTATCGATGAAATAAATTTTAATTATATGTATTTTGTAAACCTTTTATATGTATGTTGTCCACTTGTGTTGTGGTCGATCGGACACGACAGGGGTGTTACAATTTTTATGGTATCGGAGCATAAGGTTTAAAAATAATATAGTTTTAAGATTTATTTCATATGGTGCAAGGTATAATTATTATCGATAATTGAATTACCTCCAGACAGAGAGGTGGAGTTTGGCATAGACCTCTTGCCCGGTGTAGCTCTGATCTCAAAACCCCCTTATAGAATGACACCAGTGGAGTTAGTAGAGTTGAAGAAACAATTGCAAGAGCTCTTAGACAAGGGTTACATACGCCCTAGTGCATCTCCTTAGGGTGCACCAGTTCTTTTTGTGAAGAAGAAAGATGGGACTATGAGATTGTACATAAATTACCGTCAGTTAAATCAGAGCACAGTAAAGAACAAATATCCTCTTCCGCGGATTGACGATCTCTTTGATCAGTTACAGGGTACCCAAGTATACTCGAAGATTGACGTAGGATCTGGTTACCATCAACTTAAGGTTAAGGAGGAGGACATCCTAAAGACGGCCTTCAGAACTCGCTATGGACATTACGAATTCCTTGTTATGCCATTTGGCTTGACCAATTCGCCTGCTGTCTTTATGGATTTAATGAATAGAGTATTCAGGCAGTATTTAGATCAATTTGTCATTGTCTTTATACATGACATCCTAATATATTCCAAGAGTCACAAAGAGCATGAGCAGCATCTCAGAATTGTGTTGGAAACCTTTAGACAAGAGAAATTATATGCCAAACTTAGTAAATGTGGCTTTTGGTTGTCGGAGGTGGTTTTCTTGGGTCACGTGATCTCTGGTGCAGTGGATCCCAAGAAAATAGAAGCTGTGTTGAACTGGAAGAGGCCCACTAATGTAACTAAAGAGAGAAGCTTTCTTGGATTGGCAGGTTACTATAGAAGATTTGTGAAAGATTTTTCCAAGATTGCTACTCCACTGACCCGATTGATTCAGAAGAATGTTAAATTTGATTGGGCTGAGAACTGTGAGCAAAGTTTTCAAGAATTAAAGAGAAGGTTGACTATTGCACTAGTGTTGACCATACCTTCCGGTAGTGATGAGTTGGTGGTATATAGTGATGCTTCCATCAATGGATTAGGTTGCGTTCTAATGCAATATGGAAAAGTGATAGCCTATGCCTCTAGGCAATTAAAGGCTCATGAGAAAAATTATCCCACTCATGACCTTGAGTTAGCAGCCGTCATTTTTGCACTAAAAATTTGGAGGTATTATCTTTATGGACAGACATTTGAAATCTTTACAGATCATAAGAGTTTGAAATATCTTTTCACCCAAAAAGAACTTAATATGAGACAGAGGAGATGGCTGGATTTCCTCAAGGACTATGACTGCTCAATCAACTACCACCCAGGTAAAGCTAATGTTGTTGCAGATGCACTCAATAGGAAACCGGTAGGATACTCAGCACATTTATTGGTAAGAAGATGGAAGATCTTAGAAACCTTGGGAGACATGGAACTAACCATTATAACAGAGACTCAATGAGGATTGCTGGCTGGATTGCGCCTAGAGTCAGAACTGGTGCTGAAACTTAAAGAGTGCCAGTTGAATAGGTTGCAGACCTTAAAACTTTAGTTAATTCAAGGTTCTAAACCAGGGTTTGGTGTGACTACTGATGGTGTGATTCGATATCAAGGTCGGCTGTGTGTCCCTGATGATTTTCAATTGAAGCAAGAATTGCTAAACGAGGCTCATCGCTCTCGTTTCTCAGTACACCCAGGAAGCACAAAAATGTACCGAAACATGAAGCAAAATTATTGGTGGCATGGCACGAAAAGAGATATTGCAGAATTTATTTCCAAATGTTTAGTGTGTCAACAGGTCAAAATTGAACACCAAAAACCAGCATGAAAGTTACAGCCACTCCCTATCCCTGAATGGAAATGGGAATATGTGACCATGGACTTTGTGGCTGGGTTACCCAGGACAAGGAAGGGGTTGGATGCTATTTGGGTTGTGGTGGATCGGTTAACTAAATCAGCCCATTTCCTTCCTATTAAGATGACCTACTCCTTGGACAAGCTTGCTGAATTATATATGGAGGAAGTAGTAAAACTTCATGGAGTACCTGTTACCATCGTCTCCGATAGAGATCCCAGATTCACTTCGCGATTTTGGGATAATTTTCAGAAAGCTTTGGGGACGCAGCTACATTTAAGTACTGTATATCACCCTCAAACTGATGGTCAATCAGAGAGAATAATCCAGATTCTAGAGGACTTGCTGAGAACGTGTGCTCTGGATTTCAAGGGGAGCTAGGACTCTCATTTGAAACTAACTAAGTTCACCTACAACAATAGTTATTATGCTGGTATTCAAATGGCACCTTATGAGGCTTTGTATGGGAGGAAGTGTAGATCTTCCGTGTGTTGGACAGAGGTTGGTGAGAGACAAATTTTGGGACCATAGTTGGTTCAGATAGCTACCGAAAAGATTGAGATGATTCGGAAGAGGTTGCTCACAGCACAAAGTAGACAAAAGAGTTATGCTAATGCCAGGAGGCGGGACCTAGAGTTTCCCGTGGGCGACCATGTCTTCCTAAAGATCTCTCCAACAAAGAGCGTGATGAGATTTGGGATGAGGGGTAAGTTAGCACCTCGTTTTATTGGCTCATTTGAGATCTTAGAGAGAATTGGAGCAGTTGCTTATAAACTTGCCTTATCTCCAGTCTTGGCAAATGTGCATAACGTCTTCTATGTGTCAATGTTGAGGAAGTACATCCCAGATGCCACACATATACTATCGTTTCAGCAGTTACAGTTGAGGGAGGACTTGACATGTGAAGAGCCGCCAATTCAGATTTTGGAACGGAAAGAACATGTGTTAAGAAGAAAGGTGATCCCTTTAGTAAAAGTACGGTGGCAGCATCACTCTGTGGACGAGGCCACTTGGGAGAGAGAGGAGGACATCATGGGCAAATACCCCCATATCTTTTGAGGTATGTTAATTTTAAATTTGGAGATCAAATTTATTTAAGGGGGTAGGAATGTAACCACCCGTTACTCCATAACGGCCCATTACTCGGACCCACAACCCAATAACCACATCTATTTATAGGCAACTACCACCCACTAAACCCTGACGGATAAAGAGTCGGTTTGAAGGTAGAGAGAGAGTCAAGGAACGATCATTGGGGAGGCTTACGGAGTGGCAAGAAGATTCGGGACGATCGTTATCGAGATTCGAGATAGGTAGTGTTACTTTCATCCGTTTCTCTTTACCTCTATTCGAAGTAGGTTGAGTTATTTTCATCCGTCTTTATTTGCCTCTATTCCTGAGACAAGTTCATGTTGAATAGTCGTTAAACTTAGTGACCCTCATGATATTTAGGAGTACGATGATAACGTAGATCTAAGCAAAACTAAGTAGAGATTAGATATGTCTAATTTTTGAGGTGTTATACCGATCTATGGCACATTTTGAGAATAGAAAGATTAGATAATTAGATTTGCAAAATCCCCAGCTTCCTCTCCAATCAGCGTCCACTGTGCTCCGGCGACCGGCAGCAGAGACGGCAGCGTGCGCGGCATGGTACGTCGGTGTGCGGTGCAGCGTCATGCGGTGCGGCGGCGTGCGGTGCGGCGGCGTGCGGCGTTGTTGCGCGCAAGCATCGTGCGCAGGCAGCACGGGACCCGACATCGACGCAATTTCGGCGTGTGGTACGGCGTCGGGAGCGGCCGGTGGCATGCGCACGACCGCGCAGGCCGTGGTCCGCTAGCATGCGGTTGCGCAGGCTGCTCGGGCTGTGGCGGCGCCTACTTCGGCCCGACGGCACGGGGTGATGACAACCAGAGGCGCGGGGAAGCGCGGATCTGACGACGCCGGAAGCGGTGGCCAGGCGGCAGCCGTGGCCCAGCGGAGACGGCGGCGTGGCAGCGGGGCGGCCGGACGGCGTGATGGCCTGGCGGCGGCTGCGGCGGCAACAACGGATTAGGGTTTGAGGATGAAGAAGATAATTAGTTTTGGTTTTGGTTTAATTTAAAGTTGGTTTTGGTTTAGGTTTAGTTAAAGTTAGTTTTGGTTTAGATATAGTTTAAAGAATGGTTTTGGTTTTGGTTTAAAGTTTGTTTGGGTTTGGGTTAGTTTAAAGTCGATTTTGGTTAAGGTTTGGGTTAGAATCGGATTTGGTTTAGATTTTGGTTTTGGAATTGGTTTGAATCAGGCTTGAGGTTAATCGAACTAATGATGAGATGAATTGTTTAGATCAAGCTAAGTAATCTGAATTCATGATTTGGTTTATTGAAATGAGTCTGATTATTATGAATTGGAATTGAAATTGATTTCAGATTGGATTGGAGGAATTTAGTAAGATTGATTAAATTGATTTAAGTTTGGGATAATTGATTTATGATTGTGTCGAAATTTGTTCGGGATACTTAAATCTGATTGAGGATGGATTTGTAAGATGAAACAAAATTATGATTTATTTGGAAGTCGACTGGATTGCTTATGACTTAGAATTTGAAAGACTAATATGTGAATCAAATTGTATTGGAGACTTTTGTGAAAAATATACTGTAAGAATTAAATTTGAAATTATTAAGGACTTGGGTGATAAATTGTTGGATCAATGACTGTTGATAATAATATGATAGTTTTGAGGCTCATAATGTAGAATGGATGAAAATTATTTATCTTGATGATGGAGTTGTAATTTGGAATGATATAGGGGTTAAATTGTATATATACATTTGAACAGTTATAACCTTCTCATTTGAGATCCGATTATGATGGTTTAAGAGTCGATGGACTTGGTTTTTCATGCTGATTCTATTGGTGGTCTCAAATCCTTCCTTTGACGATGTCTTCTAGCTGGATAGTCTGATTTGTGATCGAGTCGACTCCCTTCTATCGCTTGGTAATCTTGACTCGATATTTATTGTGGCTGAGCCTTTGGTATCTTGAGAGACGTATGCAGTGAGACTCTATTTGACTGGTACCAGTCGGCGATTCCCTACTTCGGTACGGGATTAGTGAGACTGTCAGACGTGACAGTAGTCGCTCTCCTGAGTGGTAGGGGACGTGATCCGTTGTGTGACTAGACGGGATCACCATTCCATCAGCGGTTGGGAGTGCAGCGTGGTATGACTTTGCTTGGTAAAGGGTCCAGCCACACCCATATACTAATTTACGTGTAGATTGGTTCGACTCTGCTTGGTGGGGGGTGCGACCGTCTCCGTAATATTTGTAGAGGAGTCCATAGTCACTGTCCCTAACCATTGGCTATTATGATTGTGATGTCTTGTGTGGTCGGTCTCCTGAGTTGTTGGGGACGTGATCCGTTGTGTGACTAGACGGATCACCACTCCATCAGCGGTTGAGAGTGCAGCGTGGTATGACTGCTTGGTAGGGGGTTCAGCCACACCCATAAGATATCCTTGTTAATTCATTCCTTACTGTGAATGTTGGTTTACCTAATCACCATTGTCGTTGTATTATTTTTGTTGCTACTGTGTTAATTTTATTGTTATCACCTAAAAATTGATCTCTCCTACTGTTTGGAGGAGGTAACTCTCTACTGAGCATTCGTGACTCATTCTTTGATTGTTCCTATCGACAGGAGAGTAGCAGTTAGGCACAGGTGACTACAGTAGCAGAGAGCACGTGTGCGACTACACTGGGAGCTGATTTATTTACAGGTTATTCTATTTTTATGTATAAGAAAACTTTTGAGCACTTGAGTATTTCTAATGAGACAACGTTTTGTTATGTTATCTGAATTATATTCGTATCGATGAAATAAATTTTAATTATATGTATTCTGTAAACCTTTTATATGTATATTGTCCACTTGTGTTGTGGTCGATCGGACACGACAGGGGTGTTACAACTATGATTGATTCCTGCTTTTTGTTGTTATTGTTGTTGTTGTTGGTGCTATTTTGCACTGTGATGTGAATTTATTTTACTTATGATCTTGTTAGCTAAGTTACTTTGGGTGTTCATCCATTTCGCACTCCTTGCAGCTGGAAGATCTAGGTTTGGCAGCCTTGTATCTATCAATCATTCTCCAACTAAAACAGACCATCTTTACATGGGAGGTCCTGGAGGGCGTGGGGAGGTTGAGGTAGCAGTTTCTGGAAGTTGGGGTTAGTTAATTTCTTCTGATGTTTAGGCATTTCTTGATATTATGCCAAGCAAGAAAATGGGATTGTATTCAGGAAAGGAGTTTCTATAACAAAAGTCAATTTGTTTTGAGTTGCAACCTCCTACTGATGTCTGCATTGGTTTGCCCTATGCTAGTCTGTTTGTAACTGCTAGCTTTTTTTTTGGATTTCCATTCTTTAAAACAAAATTGCCGTGTTGATTTTACACACTTGATATGACTATCTTTGATTTACTGTGGTAAATGCATGACATACCATCATTTTTGCATGCTGCAATTACTTGGAAAATGCTACTTCCACATGGCTTATAGTGTGAATTGATCAATTCTCTCTTTTTTTTTTCTTTTGTGAATACATCTTGCTCATAACAGGTCTGATGTATTTTTCATTGTTCTGTCCCGCTGGATAATCCAATAAACTTGTTTATTTGGTGATATGTATTGAATTAATGCCTTGTGATATGCTTAAAATAGTTGTAGCTGGTTATTGACATCTCAACTGTATCCTGCGGTGACTTTTGTCTGAAATTTGATATAAACCTGAACTGAGTAGTTGTTTCTCAATCCTATAGAATCAAACCAAGCAGATTTCTAGTCCTCCTTCACCACTTCAATTTTTGGCCAAAGGCTTCGAAATTGGTCCAGGTACTGTAGTCTATAAAGCTGCTTCTGCTGCTTCTTTTATCGTAAAGCAAGCTTATGCTGCTACCTCCACAAAAAGTTGAACGAAGAAATTATGCCGATCAAGTGTTGCTTGATGTCAATCTGATTGCCTTGGGAGCATATTGCACATGATCTTCTATTTAAGGTAAGAGATCTGTGTTTGCTGCACATGGTAAATGAGAACGTGCAACATTGGTGAGGGTGGACTGCCAGACCTACACAATAACCTTTTATTCCAATCACTTTTATTGAGTTGTTATTTATCTCGTGGGCATTTCCCATTATCTTTGCTCCTGGCATCTGAAAAAATTATTTTGCTTGTTTATTATCTAATGATCAGTTAATGGCACCAGTTCTTTAAATATGTCACTCTAGTAAGGGTTACAGGTGCTGTTGGCGTAGTGCTATTTTACTGTTTACCTGCCCTTTCCTTCAGGAAAATCCTCCAGTGAACATGTGATTTTGTATCATAGCTGCCACTACAGTCCAAATGCATCAATAAGAAGCAGGAGCTCTAGGTATACCAGCAACAGTGCTAGTGGGAATGCATACGTTGTACAGCCATCCATACTGTATGTATATTGCTTCTGTCAATTACCTGATGTTCCATATTCAATTTGTCATTTTCCCAACAATTTAAGATAATTGGATTTTCAGCACCATAACCCCGCGAGCATAAATGCATTGGAAAGCAGCAAAATATGGGATGCTATCCCCACCACTTATTTGTTTCCAATATAGACTTTGGAAAAGCAGATTTGTGTGGATTTGATGAACATAATCTAGTCAAGAAGAGCTAAGAATCGATTCTCCATGAATCTTTTTTCTAAGCTTTGCTTTTAAAATCTTTTTGACGATTCAAAAGAAGAATTGTTCAACCAAAAATGAAATGATCAGTCAGTCACAATCGACTAACATATGAATGCACCATTTTGGTTCATGCACTTCAATGAGCATCTTTTTGTGGAACTATCAGTGTTGGTTCAAATTCAAAACATAGGTGCTCTGAAGCCAATGGTAAAGTTCATGCTGGTCCGGGAATTGAATGAAGGGCAGCATTGATGGTTCCAATTGTAGAATTTAATTTGATAGGTACTAGAAACTCTCATCAAGTTTGTCTTCTTAGTCTGGTTAACAATAAATTTAGTCTTATTATGGAAGTTTGGAAGACTTGATCAATTTCTGGTTCTGTTGGATGCTAGTCTTCTGTCCAATCCTTGATCTATGCTGTTCAATTCCATTTGCTATACATTTTGTATGAAGGCCTCAACATGAACAAAGAGATAGATGCGGTTGGTGGAGGGTAATTTCATGGCTTTTTACCACTTGCGCTGCTGGTGAGCAAGAAAAAAGTTTTTCCTTCTCATAGGAGGCATCCATCTCTTTCTCACTTCACAAACAAAGTTCCTGACTGTAGTTTTCTTGGAAAATAAGGTGAAATGGGCAACTGAACTCTTGGAGGCAGTGGGGGAATGTTGACCATTTTCTCAAATTCGTACCACTAATTGTTTTCAGTAGTTGTTCGCTAGTGCAATGCCCTGAGTTGAGTTGTGTCTGTCTTTGTGGTCCCTCCAGTGCCGTAGTTTTCTATTGTATTATTTTTGTCTTCTCTGAACCCTATTCCAGTATGCAGGTATCAACCAGACAACACAAACTTTAACCCATATGAGACTGGCCCTACCTCCTACTGCTGCCATCACTAGCCCGTCAAGGCAAAGGGTGTAGCTTTTGCTTTACGCGAGCTGCCAGTATCTACTACCAAAAGTTCTCTCAATGACAAAGAAGACTGCCCTAAGGAATGAACGCCTTTGCTAGGATTAGCTTTTTTTTCTTTGGTCCTGGGGCTCATACAATACAACACCATATGAGAGCAAGACCCTGCTATTCCACACCTGCAAACCTCATACTTCCTTTTAAATCCTTGTGTTGGTCGGCTTTATTCCCATGTTTTCCAACATTCACATGTGTATCTTGTTGCCTTTGTAGATGCAGAACTGCGTATGTTACATCCAGACACACATGAACCACATGAACCCCTCCCTTCTAAAGCAACAAGCACAGGCTTCTTTCTTTTGACTACAAAGACACCCATTAAGTGCTAATCATGTGTTTTTCTACTAATGCCCTCTTTAACACATGTTTGCAACTAATGAAGTCAGGTTAGTTTGCTAGCAACCAGATTTTTCTAGCAAAGTTTCCGTATAGAGATATTGACACGCGGCGAGGGCAGAGGACAGGTGAATCTCTTCACGTGGCTAACATGAAGTCCAGTCCTTGGATTGAAGGGAAAAGAGCGAATTGTGAAAAGCAAACTGCCTATCATTAAAAGAAGGGGCGTTTTCCCAGCATCTCGAAGAGTGTATTTTTTCTGTGTTTGAAGTCTACTAAAGGAGCACAACGCACACATCAGATAAAGAAACAACCGGAATAATCTTAGATTGATCAAGACCGCCGAGTTTTAACCTGGGTTTTGGCCCTTCGTTTTCCCTGGCGAGATGAGCTGTCTTGGTACCTTGGACAATTTATTGATGATGTCTTGATGAGTAGTCTAGTTTGTGGCCTGTCACCCGAAGATAACCAAACCTTTCTATTGTTATTTGATCTTGTCATTTGTGTCGGAGCTGCTTTCCTTTGCAATACAAAACTCGAACATAAGCACTACAAGATTATATATAATTATATAGGATCCATTGCATATAATTTTTTTAAAATTTTATTAAGTTACATATTTTTTCAAACTAAAAAAATTATATATAATTCCATAAAATATTGTTAAACTATATATCTTTCATTGAAACTTGAAAAATTACATTTAATTTCTCAAAATTTTTTCAAATTATATATTTCTTTGTAAAACTTTAAAAATTATAATTTTTTAGGTTACCCAATATATTAAAAAAAAATTTGAATATAAATTTATCATTAGAATCAATAATATTTAGAAAATATGTATCATTTAACATCATTTAGGTTGAAATGAAAAAACGAAAATACTTCCGATCTGATATAAATTAATGTAATAAAAAATATGAGTAAAAATTAATTTCAAATATGATATTAGACCTCAGATATGATTTAAATTGAGTTTTATTTTTAGTTAAAATCGGGCTGAAACGAGTTTAAACCAAGTCATGGCAAAATTATCATTTTCACATTTCAAGTTTAAATTTAATTTAAAATCAGACTGATCAAACTAAAGACAAAATAGTACTCTTATTCTTAGGTTGAAATTTAATATAAGATAAATTTTTTAATTAAACAATAGAGAGTTTTTTTTATAATAATGATATAATTACAAAAGTCTTCTCTAATTAAATCAGTAGTATTTTCGTCTTTTTACGTCAATCCAAATGATGTTAAATGATATATATTTTCTAAATATTTTTAATTCTATCGATAAGTATATACATGATGAAATTTTTATAATATATCTAGTAATATAAAAATATTTAATTTTTAAGTTTGGAGAACAAATATGTAATTTAAAAAAATTTTGAAGAGTTATATATAATTTTTTAAATTTCAAGGAGTTATATATAATTTTTTATTTTTGAGGAGAAATATATAATTTAGTAAGATCTCAAAAAGTTATAGACAATTATATATAGTGGATATTAAATCATATTGATAGGATTTTACTTTTAATCATATCAAGTTTTAAACTGTTAGATTTATCTAGAGATTAGTATACTATTAAATTTATCTATAAATTAGTATACTGTAAATCCTTTAGGATTTAAGATTTAAAATATAATAAAATTAAGACTAAAATCCTAAATTCTAAACTTTAAATTTTAAATTTACCCTAAATTTTAAATCTTAAGTCCTAAACCCTAAACTTTAAATCTTAAATTCTAAATTCATATTTAAAATATATTGAGCTCTAAATAAATTAAACGGTTTAAAATATGATATAATTAATACTAAAATCCTATTGATAAAATTTTATATTTATTTACATACACTCTATTATATATATATATATAGTAAAAAAAATTATATTAAAATAAAATGGGTCTATTCCAACCAAGCCGAACATTAATGATCGTCACCATTGATTCCCTTCCCTACCAAACGGTGAGAAATCTAAACGCCGTTTGATTTGGAATCAGAATCAAAATTAGTCTATTTTAAAATTAATTTTTTCTTATAAAATTAATATTACTTATTTTATATTATTATTAAATTAAATTAGTTAAAAAAATAATTTTTTTAAAAAAATTAAATTATTAAAAAAATTAATTTATAAAAATAATTTATTAATTTTAATTTTGATTCTGATATCGTAAAAAAAAACGGTGGTTTGGGTGCGATGGCAAAACCAACCCACGACGTCACTCCACGATCTGTGAACGCGCGCCCCCGCCCCCGCCCGCGCCCCGCCCCGCCGGATCACTTACCCGCCGTCTTGGTGCGCATCCCCGGACGAGTCCGCCTCACGTGCTAGAGCACGTGTATCCATCCGGATTCCGCCACGTATCCCACAAACTCCCGCTCTCGTCTTCCTTCGCAATTAAGCTAATATATCCCGTTCGGGCCCCACTGCGCTTACGTCACACATCTCTCCGCGGAGAGAGCTTCCTTCCAAAGGTCCTTGCTAAACGGTACCATAAATAAGACCTCTTTCCCGACTCTCTCCGCTAATCCGCCGAAACGCCGTCGTCGTCGCCTTCGAGGTCCCGATTTTGGTGTGTCAACAAATTTCCCGAATTTAATAAGTACTTAAGTGCATGCTGACTCAGAGGGCCCACCGTACTCATACGGTGGTGGTGTGAAGTAATGACACGTAGGCATTCGTCGCTGTTTGCTGGGGACCACAAAAGGGCGGGCACCGTCCTTAAATACCGCTCCACCCCTCCGCCTTTCTTCCCTTTTCCCCTCTTCTCTTCTCCAAGTGCCTTTGTAAAAAAATCCGATTTTTTTTTTCTCCGGTCCAACTCTCCGGTCCGCCGCCATGTTGTCCTCAGAACTAGAATCCGTCCTAATCCAATCCCTTCCCTCCCTCGAACCCGGTTTTGGCTTCACTCCTTGGGACTCCTCTCACCGGAACCCAGCCGAGGCCAAACCCCGCGCTCCTGATCCGGTCTCGCCGGCCGGCGAGCGGCGGCTCCGGCGGATGATCTCGAACCGGGAGTCGGCCCGGCGGTCGCGCATGCGCAAGCAGTGGCACCTCGAAGACCTCCGGCTTCAGGCGAGCCGGCTCCGGAGCGAGAACCGGGAGCTGGCGAGCAGGCTGAGCGCCGTGTCCGATCACTCGCTCCTCTTCCGCCGCGACAACGAGCGGCTCCTCGCCGAGTCCTCCATCCTGCGCCGAAGGCTCTCGGAGATCCGGCGTTTCCTGCTCTTCCGCCAGCTCCAGCGGCTCTCGTCCCCGGCTGCCGCCGCCGTGATGTGCGGCGGCTTCGCCTCGGGATCGGCACAGACCGGATCATCTATAATCGCATAAAACGATGATGATGAAATGTGCTCGGGCACTAATCATAAAATTCGCAATCGAAAGATTGAAAAAATGGTGCGGGAGACGAGATTTTCATTCAAAAAAGCGCGTTGGTTCTTAATTTTTTTTTTAAAAAAAAAGCGGGGGGTGGAGGTTAAATGGAAGGAAAGCACAAGTCGTTTGGCGTTTTTGAGGGAAACGGTGGTGTGTGAAACGGTGGCCTTTTTGTAAAGTTTTGATGGCTAGTTTATTTCAGCTTCGTGTGTCAATCTGATATTTATCTCTTCATTCTCTCGTGGCTTGCGATATTTTGACGAGAATCTCAAATATCGGACGTTGTAATATTCGCATCCGACGACGATGTTTACCTCGAGATCGTATCACAAAAGGATGTGTGGTTTCTATGCCTTCTCTCGATTAATGGGATCAGCATTCGGAGATGCACGAGGAATATTCTGTCGAAATTCTTTTGTTCGTGGGTGCTCAATGTTAAATGTCTAGCATGCCCTTTGTAGCCAAATAATTGTTGCGGTTAGGTTATGTCTGCTCGTCCGGCAGAGGAGGTCGACTAAACTGAGATTGAGATCCGTGCGGCGTTTGCTCTGTGTTTTTGCAGGATGCAGGTGTGTTGTGGAAATTATTGAGTCGAGGGATTAGACCTCCGTATGTACATAATTGGGGCAGATCAAATGGACGACTGCACTATTTGCGACTCATAAAGCTAGACTTAAGACGAAGTGACCAATTAAATTGAAAAGAAATTTACTTAATTTCTAATCGATCAAACGAATAAATTGGAATAATAAATGAAATCATTAGACAAAATTACAATGCAAATATTTGTATGATTATAAAATATTTTATTAACTTAAGTTTTTAAGATAAATCGTTATTGAGTATAATGCGGCACTACTGATCCTCCTGATCCCAAATCAAATGGCACTATATCGTCCACTCCTCCAACGGATCATTCATGTAAAAAAGACAACAGTAATATGATGTACATTTCATGCCAACTTGTTCGGGTCACCCTCCTTCGAATATTAGTTAAACACTCAAGACTTGAAACGGAACAAAAATATTTGCTTTCAATGACGATTAACCAGAGCCCGATTGACATAGGCAACCAATACAATAAGCTGCTCCTTGATGACTCGAGTCACACAAACCTCATGGAAATTGCGGGTGTCACTTAGTGGTCATAACTCCTCAGACATTATCCATTCCTAATTATAATTAATTAACAAATAGTGGCAAGACATAAGACAAGATTAAGAGAGAAGGTGCAGAAGAAGGAATGGTGATGGAGATAAATCTAAGCTATTAGTGTTGTCTTTTTGAGTTAAAGCAGTGGTTTTAATGGCGCCAAGGCGGTTGTCTTTATATGAGTGGATCCTTTTGAATGCAATTAAGGGGGACATATCGATATTCTTGACATGTTAAGACAGCTATGTTGAACTAATCTCTTGTCTTAATGGTGCTTCTTGCGTTATTGCTTTCCTCTGTTTACTCAGTGACGTCTACCCTTTTTTTTTTCTTTTTCTTTTCACTTTTAACAAAGAATGGGATATGAAGGCTTGCTAATAGAAACAACCACCATCAGACACAGATTAATCTCATAGAATAATAGTGATTAAAAAAACTAGAGTATATGGGAAAGTGCTAAGAAATATTTTTTAGGAAATTGGAAATGCCAAAGCCGCCACCTTGGATTTTTCTTTGGCACTTGCCTTGCATTTATCAAGAGTAACTGCAACTTAATGCCCGAGGAAAAGGCTGTTTCAATTGAAGCTTTTCCCATAAATCCAATCAATACACAATAACTAATCCATTCATCAAATTTCAAGCTTTTTCCTGGAGGAAACATGTGGATCATGATAGTGTTCTCTCTCCTATTTCACAATCTGATCACTGGCTCATGATATGCTGCATTCAATTACTGACATGATTTTCTGAAATTCGCACCAATGCCTTATTTTGATGCATTTCCCCACGAATGTGCTTGTGAAAGGGACGGATCATGCCCTACCTTTTGGTGCCTTTCCCTCGTCTCCATCGGTGCAGCAGAAGAAATAGCTCTAGAGTCTTGAATGAGGCTGCCAGTGGCACTGGGTCTTATTTGGAAGAAAGGAGGAGCTGTGAAGCAGCATTCAGTAATTGTACTACCAGCCATGTTGAGCAGCAGCAGCCAAGGCCTATTTGTGAGCAGGAATCCAAAGGAGAGCACCAAGGTCTCAACAATAAATCAGTTCCATCTTTTCCACTGCCCTGAAACACATGGGGTGCAGTTTGCTACATGACAAAGCTTGTGGACCAACCAGATATGGTCTGCCAATAGCCAAATAATGATTTTGGCTTACTTCGGGTCATTCATGAGACTGACAAGACACTCTTTTTGGCGGAACATGCCTGCCCTGGAACATGCTAATAATGATTGCAGCTTTTCATCCTTCTTCCATCCTAATGTGGAGATACGTGGGGTTAATAGCTTGCACCTGATGACTTGATGTAATATGGGACTTCGGAATGGTTGGCGCATAAGAACTTTAGATTCTTATCCACATTATACTGCTCCTTTCCTGTCAATGCACGTTGCGCTCCCCTTCATAAGTTTTAACCAATCATTTGAACCACCTCCAGCTCTTGCTTGAATTTCCTGGCCTCTACTTCCTGCAGAGAAACAAAGCTGGAGGCTAGATGTCATGGCATCTCCTCTTCCAAAACCATGGCTGCAGCAACGACGGCTGTTCGAGCTTTTAAAAGAGCAGCAGGAGCCTTTCATGCTAGATGTGTTCCTCATGGAGCGTGGTTACTCTACCAGGATTCCGGAATGTGAAGCAACAACTGCCTGCTGGCCAGGCAAAGCGTGCTTGAGGATGCAGAGATTCAGCAGTCAGTCTACAATGAAAACGAAGGGAGAGTGGTTACAGAAGTTTATGCCTGCCAAATTGTTGCATGAAAAAGTTAGTCAAAAGGCTTGGAATTGGGAGGCAAAGAATGCAGATCGTGGAACGGTTAGTATTTGTGATTGCCTGAGTCAAGTAGCAGGCAGAATGCTTCATGATATACCTAGAGAGATACTGAGTTTTGGCTGCATTGCTGCTAAAGAAGCAAATGAAGAACATCAGCGGAACAGCATGGAGACGGATAACCCAAAGCAACTCAGCCCAGTGTCAGTGCTCCAGTTTTGCTCAGATGAGGAAAGCAGTCCTCTCCATGACAAAGGTAAGCCTATTTTGTTTGACTTAACGCATAGAGTAGTATCACAACATATAAGATTTATTTAGCAGTTCTTTGAATCCAACACTGTTTCTTATGTTCTTTGAAACAGAAGCGGAAGACCTGGACTCACTGAAAGAAGCTTCAGACATGCTTGAAAAGCTTTTTCGTAAGAATGAGCTGATCCTGTCATTGAAGCAGAGAGGTGTGATCAGCAAAATGCACTTAACATGTTCAGGCTTTTTAGTATCCACAGATGAGTGGATGCAATACCTGCATCACATGAAAGAGATTGGAATGGCGATAGAATCTCTTATCTTTGAAGAAATCAGAGAAGAATCGGTCCTGGGCATGTTAGACTACAGAAGTACATAGAGGAGCTGTTGAAATCTGGTTGATTACTATCCCTACAAGGTTAATTCGTTTCTGTTTGCCTTTTGACTTGGCCTTAGGCTGCTAGCTAAGCAATTAATAGCACCCAGTTTTAAGTAAAGTCGAAGAACATCAGTATAATTTTTGCTAAACTAATGGTACTAGTTTTGTCAATATCCATATTTTAGCAGCAATAACCAAAAGTTTAGGTGCATTTTGATCAAAGATGAGCAAAGCAATATGGGCTTTCAAAAAACAAAATATCTACATTTTCATTGTGACTTATTTATGTTATCAAACCTAGACCAAAATTAGATATATTATCCGCAAAATCAAACTGTATATATCACTTGTGAAAAAATATTATCTTTAAGCATTAGGTAGGGTATATATTTTTGTATGCAATATCATGATTTGGAAGCATGAACACACAATCAGACTCAGCTAATCCACATTTATTACCACATAACTTGCCGAAAAAAATACATCATTTCATATTGTTCACCAAGAGGTAGCCATGTTTAGCGAGACATGGACATCTACCAATTTCACTGGTTTGGTTGGAACAATGTCATTTTCTTATGTCATTATCTGCTGACCGCCAGACCATGTGCATATATTAATTCAAGGAAGGAAAGACAATGAATTGATGTTGATGTTTATGTGAGCCCACCTCAATAGGGAAGGAAGACAACAGAAGAATGTAGAGCAATTGTTGTCTCTTTTCTTGTCTCTTTTCTTCGGAATTAAGAGACATGTCCCTTTTACCTTTGATAGTTACGGATTACATCAGATTCAATTATTAGACATCAAAAGAGATATTGAATAGTGTAGGACTCTATACCAAACAAGTTATGGAACAAAAAATTAATTATCAAATGTTAGCGACTCATTGGTCCTTGGTTGCTTCCTTAGCATGTGGAGTCCAGTGGCTTTGGAAAGAATTGAATGCCCCTATCTTACGGTAACCAAGAACAACTTGAACTGGTAAAGAAATGCCATTAAAGCAGTCAGCAGTTACTGCTTACAGACCTCATCTGTGGACCAGACAGACCTCTTATTAGACGTCTTCAACTTAAATTGTGTAGTTTGAACTGGTTGAAGACGTACAACTCATTATTTAATGTCACCCATGACATATGCAAAATGAATTTCCGATTTCCAATGGGCAAATCCTGAGATGGAAACTCTAATATTTTTTTTTTGAAATCACATGATATCCCATATGATGAACTCATTTTCTGTATGTTACAAGAAATTGGTGGAATTCATTAATTTTATCATAAGAAAAACCTTCCTTTGAGGCATCTAATAAAATTCCTCGGCTAATTGTCTGTCTTTCCTTTTGTAAACTAATTTGAAAACCGCTCCATATTTAAAATCACTCAAAATTTAGGTACCTTTTGTTCTGCATTTGATTGTAAAAAGTAATGCTTGATTGAACTATTAACTTTGTTTTGTTTATCAATTCACCGTACTAGACAAAAACTTGCTTATCATCCAGTTCTTCATCAAACATTTGCAACATTCATTTACTATTGAAAATCTCTGTAAAGCAAAACAACAAACACCTGCCAGGCGTAAAGCAGATAGGAAATGTGAAAACCTTGAAAAAAAGACCTGGTGGTAAATTGATAAATGCAAGGGGGTTTTTTGAAAAGTAAGTCAATTAAAATCCACGAACCCACTATTTCCTCCTGCGACTTTTTTGTCTTTTGAAAAGATACTGTGGCTGCTCAAGAAAAATAAATTTATAAGAGCGAAAGAAGGGTTAAGGTTTGGGTTATGATGATGAGTTCAATAATGCGTGAGAAGCCAAAATTTTATTTTCTTCGTGATGTTCTAGGTTTTCAAGTTAAGTACTAATTTCATTAAGCCTTACTTATATTCTTTATATTGTTAGATTTGAAATTTTAATTTTGATTCTATTTTTATATTAATTTTTATTTTATTCTCGAAAATTTTTATAGGCTAGTATGTTAAATCTTAGCGTATAGATTCTCGTTGTCCTAATATGATTTTATTAGGGTTATTTTTATTTTAAAATTAAATCTAATTTTGTTAATAATTTTTGAGTACTATCTTGATATTTAAAATTTAGTATGATTCATGTAATATCTCGAAATTATGATTTTTCAATAATGATTAAGATTATTATTAATAAAATCAAGAGGATATGGTATTATGTTTCTATTTAAATTGATATTTCATTTTGGAAGTGTAGAAACCAAGGTTTTCAGTATCAGTTTCGGCACTCACCGAAATCGATACATTTCGGCCGTTTCAGCTTCCGTTTCGGCCGTTTCAGTTTCGGCCGAAAATTTTTTTTTAGTTATTAATTGTGTGTTGACCACAGTTTGACTATATTTTGACTATATTTTGACTATACTTTGACTTTAAATAAAAAATATGATAAAATTTTGAAAATTTTTTTATAAAAAGTTAAAAATTATAAAAGAATTTATAATTAATTTTACCATAATATTAAATATTATTTTAATTAATTAAAATTGATTTTGATAGTTAACCATTGATTTTATATATTACTATATAAAAAAATATGAGAAATAAAAAAAATAAAAATTAACATAAGCAAATTTAATATATTATTAAAATATAATTGATATATACATAATTTATTAAATATAATGTAATACAACTAATCATCATCATCATCGGTTGAGTTTAAAATATCTAGATGTAGAATTATTAATCCAGTACCTAAACGATCCAGATGAACATTTATAGACATACAAGAACAATTAACTCTGCGTAATCTCATGACAGCGATTCATATGGGGGTAAGACTAACACAAATTTTTTTTACCTTTACTTTCGGTGGAACGATCATGCACGCATACACGTAAACAAAAAAATCAACGTGTTTCGATCAAAATCATTTTCATTTCAGTTTCAACCAAAATATTTTTTTTATTAATTATATTTTGACTAAAATTTAACTTTATTTCAATTATTTTTTAACTTCAAATTAAAAAATTATAATATGTTTAAAAATTTTAAAAAATAATGAATAATTATGTGAATAATATTATGTACGTGAATAGTATCTGATAGAAACCGATAAGGACGTCGAATCAAATTGGTGATAGTGCTGGCCCCAGTGTAAGACCGGCCTCAGCTTGCAGGAGTACCGGTCAGGTCGGTGAGGACTTGAGATAGGCGAGAGAGTGGCGGCATACTAGTAAGTGCGCAGGGCCCTTGGGCTCGAACACGAAGCCGGCGCGAGGTACCCCCCCCAAAAAAAACCCTCGACAAGCTCCCGCCTGCGCGCATGAGCCCGGCAAGCTCCCGCTCACGCTCGTTGGTGAAGATGAACAGTAAACTCTAACTGAAACCCAAAATAGAGTTTCGGTTCGGGACCGGCCAAAACGTAAAATCTTGGTTGAAACTCATGTATATAATTTGAATATTAATTATACATTTTAAGAGTTTCAATCATGAGATTACCGTGGTATTGGACATAGGACCAAATTAAGTTCATTATGACATATGCTCATTAATCTTAATATTAAAGTGGATATATATTACAAATTTTGATCTTAGAATTATTATGGTTAACTCATGTATCGGACGTGAAATTCTGATAAAGTTTTTTGAACACATGTTTTCGGCTAGATTTTGAGTAATACTTCTAATATATGTTATATCAATGTCAATGTGAGTTATTAGATTTGAAGTTGAGTCTATTTTATTTAGAAACTCATTTATATGACTCTAAACTGTAAGTCAATTGGTGACGTGCCTTAGATTCGGACGTAACTTGGACCTTCATATATCTGTTTTTATTCTCATGATCTTCTCGTAAGATGAATAAGTAAATGAGGGACTTTCACTAATGTTAATTGATATTTAATTTATAAATTTCATATGTTCTAGTAATTTATAAATTTTCAAATATTATACTTTTTAAAGTGATATCTTGACATACTCTTAATATGAAATTATGAATATATCATGATTCGTGATATATATATAATTACATAGCTTGACAATATTAAAAATTATGCATGTGTTTGTAACAAGAATTTCTAACTTATGAATGCTTTATAATTTTTCATATTTTACTAGTTTTAATTATGTGATTTGTACTGTGACCCTATCGTTAGGGGTTAAATAATGATCATATGTCAACATGCATGTGATTGGGAGAAACCAATTTCATTATTACTTACGGGCATCAAAGTAGAGGTATATTCGTGTTATGGTCTCTTTTAGGATATTGTGCCGTGGTTCCTTCTGGGACATGAGATCGTAGTCTCTTCTGCAACATCGTGTATTTCTGCACAGATCATTGATTTTAAATGTGCCAACTTACTTGTGATTCGGATCACTCATTGTGTGTGTGCACCCACTACTTATTTAGCAAATATCAATGTTAATAATTTTATCTTGTTTTGTGTTTTATTTGAAAAATATAATTTTTTTTAAAATTTTACTTATATTACTTGTTGACTTTTATATATATTTGTGTAACATGTATTTTGAATACGTTTTATATAATTTAATTACCTTATAAATGAGTTTTTTTGAATATTTTATATTATTTTTAAAATATTCATTAAATATGGAATCACTCATTCTCTTACAGATTTGACTATTAGAGGTAAATTGTTGAATACCAATTAAGTTACCTCATGATATAAAAATTCATATTAAATTTGTTTATTCTTTGGACAAGTTAATTTAATATAAGATAACTTGAGAATATATAGTTATATGGTTGGGACCTATATTTATGAGATATTGATCTAAGTCTTATGAATTATTAATTTGCACAGAATTAAGATTGTAGCCTCGTATATTTATGGAATTTTGATTTCATAAATATGCGGCGTTATTATGTACTCGAGTCTAGAGTTTTAGGGGTTAGGGTGTGATCTGAAGTCAGCAGTAAAACCAGATCAAGCAGAAAAACGAAAGTAAAAATTGATGATTGAATTGGGAACGAAGAATGGATTAGAGAACCCAGATAATTCCCGAGAAAGGCACAGCGATTCCATAATCCAAATATCAAACAAGGTTTGAGCATTTTGTCCCGAGGACCCATGGGCGGCAAAAGAAATGAGGAAAATTGTACCCGCTAACGGTCAATATCACCCAATGTTTGTTATTATGGGCCCAATAAACGGGCCTTATTTCTGTGCCCAACAAAACATCCATTTGAGTCCCTTTAGATTGAGCTGATTACAAAGTAAACTAATTATTTCAGTGTTGTAGTATTAGGATATGAGTGGATATTGATGGGTAAAGTTTTGAATGAATACGTGATGTGATGAGCACCTAATAATATTGCTAAGCATAATCCAAACAAAGCCCTTAGTTTTCAATACATAAGCACACTCACTAGTAACACTCTTTAAGTGTGGAGACCACTTCAATGTCAGGTAGTTCATACAGATTGTTTGTGCAGTCGAAACCGAGTCCACCAATGGGTGGAGACGTTTCAGCCTGCTTGATCATCCTCCGGCTGTGAATGAAATAGGACGTAGGAACGTTTGCTTCCTAGTTGCATGTAATCCGGTCTAGATCAAGGCCACCTGTATTTGAAAAAAAAAGGTAAAATAAATCATTACGCACTTTCTGATTATTGCCAAGCAGCAGAAGAGCTGCCTTGCCAGTAGTGCTTACTTTTTCATGTAGCCATCAATTAGACTCCAACTTCAAGCCCTTGACCTCCATCAACTTGATCTTTCTCACCTTTCTGGAGCAGAATTTTGCAGCCATGTGAACCAGTCTCCCTCACTTTTGATGATGCCCTGTCCCCTCTCAATTCCTTGTTTGACCTCTCCCAGCTCAACCCCAGTGCATGCCTCTGTTCTCTCCATCCATGAAGGGACAAGCCATAATGAACAAAAGGGAACTCTTGTGAGGCACTTTTGCAGAAGCAATCATCACCAGAGCTAGTGCTTTCAAGTTGGAAGTTGGAAGCTTGCCTTCTTTTGGCGAGCTCCTGGGAAACAGCATAACTGAAAAGAGATGCCACTCCAGTACCACATACTGTTGCCATGAAGCAAAGAGTTGGGACTGTCCTTCCCTTGAAATCAGGATAATGCTTACACATTTGCTCCCAGACAATGGAATCTTTTACAAACTCCGCTGATGATATTCATGCTATCTAGCATCTGAATTCCAGGAGGATAGGATAAAAGATAGAACAAGTATAGCAGAAGACATGACAGAAATGGTATATATTACTTTTAAAAAAAACACATAATACATGTTAAACCAACACACATCATAGGTAGTTTCATATCAAACACAAGCCAAAATGGACATGACCCTTGTTTTGGCACAGCAGGAAGTCACCTTGGTTTAAATAAAGTGACCATCAAACCATCCATACAGTCTACATAGTACTTGAACCAAAAAAACAAAGGCCAGTTTTAAGTTGAATTGGCAATGACATACCAAAGAGTTCTATGTCTGCAAGCCCGTAATCAGAGTTCCATGCCCCTGCCAAAACCATCTTTATTTTCAAGTCACAGGGAACTTATAGCAGAGGCATTCATAATGGTCGGGCCAAGCATGTCATCACACAGGTTGTTAGTACTGTCATGGGCTTTCTGGCTCTCAGCCCTTGGGCTACTCCCAGTGCTACTAGAAAGAGACCCAAAGCCAGTCTTCTGAAGAACACCAGTTGGGGAGGACATTATATGCGGGCTTGAATCCCAGCCATCAGTCAAAAGGTTCAGAGACGATGAGAAGTTCTTGCTGCAGTCCTTTGGAGAACTGTTATTGGTGTTCGTCAACACTTCTCCAAGAGGTCCACCCATGGAAGACTCCCAAGAAATCGGTATCCAACTAGCTTGTCTTTGATTGGCTTGATTCAAAGCACCAACACCTAAGCCCATAGGAATAGGGTCCAGTGACTGAGATAACTTGAGGGGCAAGAGGGTGACCTTTTTCTGGTTGGGAGAAGAGGAGGATGATGAGAAGTCCGAAGAAGCCATAGGAATTGAAGTGGAGAGCAGGGTCCGATCTGATTGCATTTCTTCGACTTCAGGCCAGGTGATTGTTGAACGATCAGCACATTTCTTCGGCCAGTCATCAAAGAAATGTCGAAGAGGATGTGTCTGGGACTGATGGTCATTGAGTTCTGGGGATGTTACAAAGCTGATATTTTCAGAACAAGATTTCCTCGTGGGATTCAGCAAGGAATCAGAGGAAACAAGTCCATATGTTGCTCGGGAAGAGGCTTCCTCAAAAGGATTGTGTTGTTTTGCAATGGGGAACAAGTTATCTATAGGTTTTGGGTTTGCTGCTAGCAAGGAAAAGCCAACTGAATCCAATGCATCACCACTCACATTCTCTTTGCTTACTAGAATCCTGCAGAAGAGTTCAGATTGTCAGCTTTTTTTTTCAGTAGAATGAGTATCTTGAATGCATAGATATTCAAAAGGAATGATCTTGAACTGCTCATCTGATAAGTGTTCATAGTATCCTGTGTCCCCACTATGTTAGTTCTTTCTATGTTAGCACAGAATGCATTTGGCATGTATCCTAATAATATCAGAAGTGATTTCAAAAAAAAATCTGAATAAGGTCAAAAGACCCTCAAAAATATAAATGTTTTTATTGGAATCTTAATTGGAAACACACTTTCCATCTGAAAGATTCTGACAAATCAACCGCATCAACAGAGGCAATTGAAGAAAAGGGACGACTTGAAACAACAATTAGCAAGGACCATCTCACTAGGACCATAGCATGCTGTTACATAGCAAACCATTTAGCAAAGTAATAGAGACAAGCATTAAATATCCTTAGTTTGATGCTTGTTCTGAACTCTTTGCAGCATTTCAGTTGTCATTCTTGTGATTGGAACAACCTAACATGACTAAAGAAAGGGAAGATTTGGTTTCTAGCTGAGCATAAGTAAGAATATAGTAGTATCATAGCCCTAAGGTTCAAGTAACTTTGGATTCCTAGAAGGAAAAAAGGCACCTTATTGTAGTATTTTACCAAATGGTTGTCAGAGACAAGTTCATAGCAGAAGTTGTAGAAGAGAAACATCAGTGAAACACAGTTTTCTCTTCTTATCTTTCAGATGGACCAGAGAGTACAAGAAAAATCTCTAGTGACTAGAAGCAAGCATACTCTTCAAATGACTCAATTATCAGAGGTTTTCAGGCATTTTTGACAATAAAGCTTTAAAAGCTTAAAATCATGGGCAATCATTTATTTGAGCCATGCAATGAATCAATCATGGCAAAAACTTTTTTGATGATTTCAAGATTCTGCAGCAATGTTATCAACATTAATATCAATATATGTGACCAAGTAAGGGAATTGGGTACTACATTGATACTCTTTTTTTATAAGAGTACTACATTGATACTTTGATTGCCTAACTTGTCCTGAATACTGTGACAAAACAAAGTGTAAAATAATGCAATACAAGGAATTCTGAAAAACCAAAAGCAATCAATTGCAACAAAAACAATAACAGAAATACAGGGAAATAAAAGGAAAATGCGGTTACCTGTTAAACTGTGGAGGGAAAGGATCAGTAGCAGTAGTTTGCAAGCTTTTAGCATGATGATGTACGATGTTTAGGCTGTTTGATGATCCACCGCTAGTGACAGCAGAAGCAGATAGAGAAGGGGCGATGGTAGGCATCACAGCTTTCGCGGCATGGCCATTCTGGCCTTCCACATGCTTTCTTGAACGATGGCGGCCCCGGTTCATGTGTCGCTCACAGTACTTCCCGTCAGCAACTGCATCCCTCGAACACCGCCATTTCTTCCCGTCAGTTCGACGGCACCTTCCAGGTTCTGGATCAGTATTTCCAGAGAATCCCAAATGGCAAGATCCCCATGCCACTGCAATCATAAACCATGCTTATCCTTGTAAGTTGTCCTAAATAGGATTTCAGGTGCTCTACTTCATAACTGAAAAATAGTTAAGAATAGGAAATAAAATGAGATATTACAGCATTTTGAAAGAGAAGCACATACCACACCTGTATTGTCCTAAACCCTAACTCAATAAATCAAAAAAGCATAGAGAAAGAGATTCCAAAACCAAATAAAGAATTGCATAATTGCAACAACCTGCTGAACCAATATACCAATGTAATCAACCAAAGAAAGAGGCATGTCTTTCATCAAATTAGTCCTACACATGCAATGGGATCAGTTCTATTCTTGCTTCTGGGGCTCAAAGATGAGAAGCTTACAAGAGTTGGCCCTATATGGTCCGGATGAGAAGGCATGATATCCAGATTGGCAGAGGCTTCTTCTGATTGGGCCGAGAAGATTGGATGGAATGGGAGCATTTGCATCAATGTACTTGTAGATCAAGGCCTGGTGCTCCAGTTCCATCCACTGAGATGGGGTGAAGGGACCCCTAACTCCTGCCAAAATCCCATGCATGTTCACATTTGAGCTAGCAGAACTCATTCCTGGAGAGACAAGAAGAAAGATAAGTGGAGACATGCATCGAGACAAGATCCAAGAACAAATCCCTACAGATAGAGCAAGGTGAACTGAGAAAAGATAGCAAGAACAAAAAGGAGAAATTAGACGAAAAAAGTTACATAAGTCCATCAAGCAGCATATCTATCAATACCTGTTCTATTTTTCCATTTCATCTCTTCTTCTACGCATCAACAATAGAAGAAATACCAATGGGGAAAATAATAACGAAACAAAGAAAAACCCATTTGCTCTTCAAATCCAGAATCGCCCGTAAACTTCCTCAGTAATTTACTTTGATGAGAAGAAGAAAACCCATTCCCCCAAAAGATCAGATATTTGAAGACAAGACCAATTCAGGAGTGCGATAACGATAAGAAAGAAAAAACCTCAACTTTTTTTTTCCTTAGCAGAAAAGACTTGAAATCAAAGATCGAAAAGACCATCTCACAATCAATGCCAAAATAATCAAAACACCAACCAACCCTTTTGTTGCCTACCCGAAAAGAAGAACATAAGAAAATACAAAAAAAAAAAAATTGTCCTAAAAATCGCTCTACCAAGCACAGCAACTCAAAAACCAAAGATCCAAAGCGAGACATACCTGCACTCCTGATGCAAGCTGCAGCTGAAGACGAAGGAGATAAGTGGTGGTAGAAAGGCGAAGTCCCATCACTGCTTAGCAGCAAAGCATCCGGCTTTGGCGAAGAGAAGCTAAGCATTTGCTCCCCATAAGGGAAGATAGATTTGGATCTCAAAAGACTAGGAGCTGCCGTAGCCGCCAGCATTGCTGCATCGGTATTCCTAGCCACCTTGAGGCTCCTCCAATCATGCTCTTCTGGGCCATCAGACCTCCCATGCTTGAAGAAGGCATTGGCAAAGATGCTGCCTTTTTGGCCCCTCTGCTCAGTGCCAGATGAGGCTAG
Organism: Trichopus zeylanicus subsp. travancoricus; assembly: GCA_005019695.1. Taxonomy (NCBI): domain Eukaryota; kingdom Viridiplantae; phylum Streptophyta; class Magnoliopsida; order Dioscoreales; family Dioscoreaceae; genus Trichopus; species Trichopus zeylanicus. The sequence continues at coordinate 418,263 of RXID01015215.1, read as the reverse complement.
TGAAGAAGGTAAGAGACCACCCTCAGCACCAGCACCACCACCCTCAGAGGAGGCACCCACCAACCCTTCCATGCCTGCCAGCCCACCAAGCTCCATGTCATTAACCGGGGCCAGAAACTATGATAACAAGGGAGGAGATGTGGGTTCATGAGCGACAGAAGCTGGGAAGAGGAAGGATAAGAGCTTAGCAAGCATAAGGAGCATTGTAATGGTGGAGAGAAGGGTGGGAAGGGGACAGTGGAGGTTTTGGCTTGCTTTGAGCTCAGAAAACCAGGCTGGTTTTCTTTTTGAAGGAGGCTGTTGAGGAAGTAATAATTGGTATGTGCACCGAGACAGAGAGAGAGAGAGAGAGAGAGAGAGAGAGAGAGAGAGAGAGAGACTGAGAGAGAGAGAGAGAGTAGTGGGAGAGCGCAGGGAATATATGCACACAAATAATGCTATAACAAAATGTTCTTTTCTTCGTCTTGGAGAAGTCCATCAGAAAATCTGATGGTCTTTTCATAAAAGGCAATTGGAGCTTCTCATACTAAAAAAAACTAAATAAGGAAAGGAAAAAAAATACAGGAACTACTGATGATTCTTAACTTTTACTATTATGAATCATTTGAAGCCTGTTGTCTCCACTGAAGAAGCCACTGTGGAAATTCCACTTTTGAGTAACTAAGCATGAAGGTGGAAATATTGGTCCACTTGCCATGTTGGCTTTGCAAGCTCGGCTCAACTTTACCGTTCTTTACCAAATACAAACGTAGAGGTAGCAAACCTAATTTCTTCTTCTTCGTGAGCCATGAGAATTTATCCATCTTTTCATAATAGTTAAAAACTTAGAACAAAAAATGTTTGAAAGTAAAAAAAATAGTAATAGTCAAAGAGCAAGTTGAGGTCCAGCTCGCTTCTCACGTGGGCTCTACATCCACCGGGGGGTTGTTTCTTTATGGTCCACGCTTGCTTGGATCCTTGTCTTTGAGCTCCTTTATAGCACTTGCTGGTCAAACTAATGTTAGATACTAATGCTGGGGATTTCCCCTTGTGCGTCCAGACTTGGAGAAGATGATCCAACCCTTCCTTTTTGAAACTTTACAATAACATGTATTCTATTAAACAACTAAAATTCAAAAACGAGAAAACCTAAAAGTAAGTCATCGTCCAGCTTTGCCCCACGCTATCTTTTTTTCCTTGTATTCCTTTTGTCCCTTCCGTCTCATCTGCTCTCTTCTCCCAAACATTGATATACGCGGTGAACTATATAAATGATTGAGACGAAGATATCTTACGTATACTTCTTTAGCAAGTTTTCTGTGAGGAATCTTCGGATTTCAAGAAGGTAGAATGTGAATTGGTTGCTTGTTGGTCTGATGTTACAAGAACGTTAGCAGAAGTAGACACACCAGGTAGTTCATCTTCCACATGGAGAGACATGTTCGCTAGTTGCGACGTGTGTAGGTGAGTTGCGACGACTTATTATTGTGAGAGCGGGATGTCGGTATTGTAGGTGGAAGTTGACATGGGCTTTTGTTTTTTTTTTTTTCTTACAGTAGTAAAATTTATTTACCCTTTCGCAGAGTAATAAAATTTTTGTTTGAGAAACTTCGAACTTTCACTATATATGTTAGCGGTGCCAAACGAATTAACATGCAATCGTTTGAGTTGCAGGACTTTTGCCAAGACACCCCTACATTTCCAGGTTTTGCTGGCGAAACCCTGTCTTATTAACATTTACAAAGAGATCCTATGCGTGTCGAATTTTCTTCTGTGTGAGCTAAATATTTATGGCAAATTTCTCGTTGTTGAAAGAACAATTAACACAAATATAAAAATAGCAGGTGCAAAATACAAATATATTAAATTATGAAATTTATAAATATAATTGTTTGAATTAAGCAATAAATAATTTGTAATGCATGATTCTATAGAAAATAAGTTGGAGAAAAGTTGCGTTAGTGCAATTGAAGTTTGTTGTGAGCAAATCATATAATTATCATTTCTATAATAAAATCAACACTACTGTATTAGTTGCACATGGGACAAATGACTAATAGAACAAGTTTTTGTTTTAAAAAAGTAAAATACACTTCGAAGCACAGAGAAGATCGATACTAAAGTGCCAATAGCAGAGCAACCCGAACAAGATTTCAGCGGCAAATAGACATTCTAATACTGAAACCCTAGCCTTACATTGAAATATATAGCCACCAAATGGAAAATAGTTACTAAGCATTTGTTTTTTTCCGCATTTCATAATTTTTGAATTCACAATAATAGTAAATTATTAGAGTTTTTAACGGAAAACCACCAACATTATTATGAATCTACAAAAAAAAAATCTATTTTATTAATACGAGTAAAAAAATTACACACATTATGTTATAAATTTGCACAAAAATCACATTATAACTTGTTATTTAATTTTACCGATTAAATTAATATAAAATAATTAAATTACAATCTTAAGAGAAACAATTCAACTGATCTTTAATGAAAAAATTTGAGCCAATACAGAATAATGCTCTATTTCCAGTTCTTCCTTGATGTACGCCACCTTGTAAGCATAAGTTTGATTAAAGCGTACCATTTCAGTTAATTCACATGTATATTTGGCATGTCCTCCGCAGCATTTTTCAAGGACAACATTTTTTATTTGATAGCATTAATTGTGTCTCATCTCAAAATTACTATTTTCTCATCATTTTTAGAAAATAAAAATATATGTACGGAATTTAAGAGGCCACGAATATTGAGTTTCGTAAAAGGAAGGATTCCTCTCCATTTTGTTGCTTTTGGAGGGGATCATGTAGGAGGAGATTTTGGGGCTGTTTGGATGGATTTCAGAATTTTGGAATTGAAGAAATTAGAGGAATTAAAATTCTAATTTTTTAATTTCAGTGTTTAATTCGATTTCGAAATTCGGAATAAAAAAATTAGACAATTCCTCCCTCCCTTCAATTTAGAAAATGAATTAAAAATTTTTTTATAGGAATCCACCCAATTCCTGGGTGGGTCTCACTAATCTATTTTTCTGTGGATTCCTAATAGAAGAAACAGACGATTCGTCTGGTGGATTCGTCTATTTTCTCCATTCTTCAACGGCTCGAGCTTCTCCTCGAGCATGCCCTGTCCCAATCTCACCGGCCATCTCCCATCCATGATTTCGGCAAACTCATCTATCAAAGTAGCCGCTGTTGAAGCTCTCCGGGCTTGCAATTTCGTAGATTGTTTTATTCTTCTTCCCCGATCTTGCAAAGTATCTTCTTTTTAGATTTGGTCGAGTTTCTTATTCTCCGATCTCGTTGAGATTCTTCTTCCAGTAGCCATCTTGAGCTTCTCTCCAAGCACGCATGTCCCGATCTCGCTAGCCATCTCCCAGTCGTGATCTCGGCTAACTTGTCCATCCAAGTAGCTGCTGTCGGAGCTCCCCGGGCTTGCAATCTTCTTCCCTGATCTCGCGAGGTATCTTCTTCCCAGATCTAGTCGAGCTTCTTCTTCTCGGATCTCAGTGAGATTATTCTTCTAGTAGCTGATGGTCGACCTCCCCGAACTTTTTCCTTGCAGATCGGCTACCAGATCTTGTCGAGCTTCTTCTTTTTTGATCTTGGAGAGATTCTTCTTCTAGTAGCCGCTGTTCAATCTCCTTGAGCTTCTTTCTTGCAAGTCTACTGCTAGATATTGTCGAGCTTCCTCTTCTCTGATCTTGTCGACCTCCTTCGTCGATCTCCCTAACAATAGCAGGTGCATCTTCTCCCTTCTTCTGCACTCATTCATGAACCTGAATGAGCCTCAAAGACGAGATGGACTATTATAGCACGAGCCCATTGAATCCCTAAAGCAACGACTAGGTCTGCTTCGTCTTCACCATATGATCCCCCTACCAGCTCCCCGTCTTCTTCTGTTTTCTCTAACCATAAATTTTTGAGTTTTTTGAGCATAATAATATGAGTTACATTTAGCATGATTTATATTTTGTTTTCATGGTTGAGTGCAGCTGATGTAGTCTTGGAGGTTTAGGAGTTCCTTTCTCTTGTTGATGTTCTTCTGAAAATGTGTTTGTCTTGCTCAATTTTTTACTCAAAGTTGTCTTTAAATACATGTTGATTTTATTATTCTTCAACATGAATACATGTGGAACCAAATGTTGATTAGCATGAATGAACACTGGGCACTGTGTTCTTGGATCCCTCTTGGATTTTTTTAAGGCAAAGATACAAAATAGTGATAAGTGGAGGCTTCCATTTTGACTTTCATGTGCTTATACTTTTAGCTATTAAAGAAAGGTTAAAATTTTTGTCGGTTGCCTAAATTCTACTTCTCAGTTGGTTCTTACCAAATCAACCTAGTATTAACATATTCTCCTAGTTAGAGATGATGCTAGAAAACTAATTATACATACTTGGAAGTACTAGAGAAATCATTTTCCTTGATTGTGTTCCTCTTATTTGTGCGTTGTTTAATTTGCTTATATTGGATCACTGGGCCTCTCATAGATCCGTTGACGGCCTTGTATTCTGCTGTTTGATCTATGCTTGTTGAGTTGTCGACACTTTAGTGAGGTTTGTGTGTGCAGACTTACTTCTTGAAGCTGTGAAATTCTCTTTGTTTCTTTTTTATTCGGATAAGATGTGTTGGAGATTTGGTAATTGATTGTTTGATACTAATGTTCTTTATTATTGAATTACTAAAAGCCGTATGCTACTCCTGAAGTTGTGCTAATTGGAGCTCCGATACTTGATTTTCTCTAATTGATATACTTTTCTTGGTATTAATGCAGTTGCTGAGGCAGCAAGTTGCAGAGTTTTCTTTGAGAAAAGCTTTTCTTTTGTAGTTGAGGTACTCTGGCTTCTGTACCTCTTTTCTATGAGCATGCGCACAATGAGAGTTCTTCATTTACTTCCTTGTTGACTTCAAAAGAAGATGGTCTATGCATCAATGTGGCTAAGATGATGGATCCTGAGGGGAAGAAATTTGGATGAGGTAATTTATTAAATGCATAATTCATTTATAATCTACAAGCTTCTCTTGTTTTGCCTTGAAGCAAACATGGTTATTTCCAAATCATTTGATACCATGTAATTTCTTTCTCGCTTCAAATAGAGCTTGAAGAAAGCCCAAAGCCTGTGGCAATTGGAGTTTGTTATGCCACATGTCCTAGGTCACCCCCAAAGCTTGAAGAACAATGCATCTAGTTGTTATCCCAATAAATACCTTGAAGCAATCAGTTACATAAATTGTCAACATTACGAAAATCTAGCTGTAATATATTTGTATAGCGTTGGTTCCACATGCATTACATTTTGTTGAAGAACAATGAATCAAAACCAAGCAAAAACTGAAAGTTGAAGTATGAGTTTCTATTTTATTATAATAACTTGAAGTTTTATTTTGAAACAGGTTTCACTCAGGAATAAAGAAAGTGTGAATATTGCTAGTGAAACACGAAGCAAGTATATTATTGAAGATTAATACTTCAGTTTGTTAAATTCATGATTGTCCCTTTTTATATAAAATATGCTCTTTGGTTAATTATTTTCTTTCCATGGCATATAATCATGTGATTTAAGTTACTTGTATTTCTGAGAAATATGAAGAAAAAATAAGAGAGAAATTATATGTACATTGGATTAATTATATGTTATATGTTGTTATATATTGTTATATATTATTGGTAGGGTTGTAAATTTTGTTTGCATATGTTTTATTATTATAAATTTGTAATACGATTTTTCCTTTGACAATTTTCTGTTTATTACATGGATGGCGACGACTTTGGACTGTTAATCATTCAAGCTGCTAGATATTGTTACTTGATAGTCGCATATTTGATAGTTCGAATGATGATTAGAAGAAGAAGAAACCGACTAAATATTGAATCGGTAGTGAATAGAGAGTCTCTAAGGGGTAGTAACCTTCAAAATATACTATACGGTGAAAGAAGTAATTGTCTATACTATTTAAGGCTAGATATTCCCATGTTCACAAATTTGGTTAATTTATTAAGAGATCGAAATCTTTTGCGTGATACACGACATGTCACTGTCGATGAGCAACTTGCAATGTTTTTGCAATATATTGGTTTTCATTCAAAGAATAAGAGCATAAAAATGGTTTTTGTGAGATCTAGTGATATAATTAGTCGATATGTTAACGCGTGCCTCAGAGCTATATGTGGTATTAAAGATCAGTTCATGTCTCACGCAGTCTCCTCAACGTATCCCATCATAGAGAACAACTATAACTATTTTTCGTGGTTTAAGATATGTTATTCACAATTATTAATTTTTTTTAATATTTGGCTACAATTTATGCATGTAAGTCCCGGTGGGGCCAGTGGGCCTGTAACTGGCAGCAGTTGTCTTTATTTTCACATCGATAAAGTGTTGGAATTGAGACTGGACTAAATATGATGATTGCCGTAGACCCAACAACGAGGTCTTTTTCCGGAGAATTAGGAAAAATAAAATTCTGGGGTCGGGTGGGCTACGGGTCGCAGACGCCCAGGAACAATATCATACTGGGTCAGGGCCGTTACAATGCAGAATTGCATTGAACTTATTGATAGAGTACATATGCATGCTAAAGTTTCATTTGATATGATTGTACATTTTCGTGGGCGTAAAGGTGTCATACAAAATATGTTAACCATAGTTGATGTTGGCCTACGATTTTTGTTTATTTTAGCAGTATGGGAGAAATCTGCAAATAATTTCACTTTTTTAGGAGATGTTATTACTCGACCTCCTCCTGGTTGTCTGAAGCAAATAGAAGGTATCAATTTTCATTAATAACTATTTCGTGTGTTAATATATAGTCGAGTGATCAAATTAATCTTATTATAGAAAAATATTATCTTATTGATGCTGGCTACACAACAATGGTTGGCTTTATTGCACCTTAAAGGAGTGTTAGATACCATATGAAGGATCAATCTAGACAGCCACTACAAAATGCGAAAGAATTGTTTAATTATAGACATGCATTCCTCAAGTCTAAAGTAGAATGCGCATTTGGTATTTTGAAGAGTCACAAATTATGTTGTGAGTTCATATTATCTCTAACATATTTCAATGTTAAATTTACAACAAATTCCTGAAGCTAAACAATTTCTGAATAAAAGCATACCCTTATACGATCATCTACTATTGACTTATGGGTCGGACTATGCTACTAGTAATATGGCTAGGTCCACATTTGATAATTTTGGCGATGAGATTGATAAAAATGAAACTGAAGAGTATACCCCTCTAGCTGAGGATGGCCCTAATGCACCAAGTACATAAGGACATTCAACCGGAAATAATGATACATGTCAAACTGGTAATAAGGGACCGACCTCTTCTTCAGAGGATACATCGAGGTGGCAAAAGCGAAAGGAAAAGAACATTGATCAATTAATGATAGAAAAGCTAATGTCTGGTATACATGATATTACATGTGTCATCTCAACAACCGGAAAGAATGCATGGAAGGAATCTGTGTATCCAATCTTAATGAGCTTCAAGGGGGAGCGATTTATCACTGTCTTTCTAAAACGTGCATGTAGACACTTACATGCAAACATGGTTGATGGTATGACGTTTGTTGTAGGCATGGACGATAATACCCGAATTGAGTGACTGCAGGAGTTTCTTGATAATACAAATGAGTAGTACATACACCTCGTATGGGTAATCCTTTTTTATCTACTTCATACTCCTATATATTAGATATAAGTAATTATGACTCTATGATTATGTATGTTACTTGTTATTTGTTGGAATTAACTTGTGTTGTCTTTATTTGACATAATTATATGACGAATATATCTTATATTATTTTAGTTGAGTATTTAGGTTGAAGGTTGATTGTATGAGTTTTTTTTATTATGTCTTTTTTAAACTGATTATGTGTCTATCTTTTATACTGCTTTTATAAGTTGATTATGCATCTCATTTGTGCCTTTTTTGTAAACTTTTATTCATTTTTAAATTAATTTATTTTGTAAAATTTCTTTCATTTTTAAATTAATTTACATGTTTTCATTTTAAATTTTTTCCATATTTTATTTAACTAAAAATAAATAATTTTTTAATAATTATAATTTGTAATTTTATTAAATTATTTAACTTGTTAGTTAAAATATAATAAACAAATTTTGAATTAATTTTATTATATTTATATAATTCTCCATTTATGGATTATTTTAAATTTTATATTTTTTAAAAAAAAATAATAAATCATGTTTTTATGAAACTATGTATTTTATGTTTATCAAATTATTTAACGAAAAAAGTATATATTAAATATGTACTAAATTAAATATATTATAATTATAGAATATTTTATTTTTTTAGTCTTTTTTAAAATTTATATTACTTCTTTCCATTAACTTACCATTTTCTAATATTAAATATATTTTATTATCTTATTTACTTATAAATAAAGCATCAATTTTTTTAAAAAATATATATTTTGTGTTTCTGAATTATATTTATATTTTTTATTTTATAACAAATTTAATATTAAATTTAATATATTTTTTTATTCAATTAAATTATATATTTTTTCATTCCTATTCTAACCAAACACCGAAATTTAAGTAATTGATGAAATTGGTCGGTTCCATTTGCCAACCAAACAATAGAATTCTAAAATTAAGGGAATTGGTGGATTTCTAATTTCACATAAAAAATATTCATCCAAACACTAGAATTATTCAATTTCTTCAATTCTTTCAATTCCTCAAAATTAATAGAATTGGCCAATTTCTCAACTCGAGCTTCGAAAATCTATCCAAACAGCCTATTTCATACCAAAAACAAAAATCATATCTTTTTCTAATTAACCCCCCAAAACAAAAAAAATCAATTAAATACCGTTTGATTTAAAATCAATATCAGGATTAGTATTTTTAAACTTATTTTTTATATAAAAATAAAATTATTTATTTTATATTATTATTAATTTAAATTATCATAAAGATTTAACTATTTTTTGAATTTTAAATTATTATGAAATTAATTTTAATAAAAATATTAATTTATAAAAATAATTTATTAATTTTAATCTTCATCCTAATTTTAATCTCCAAACAAGTGGTGACTTAGAGTCCGCAAAATATACGCCACGGTTCCCTCCCTGAACAGAAAAAATTGAAGTTATTCTTGCGCTAAAATGGAATGTTCTTTTCTGGAATAGGCCCCGCTTTTTCATTTTATTGTCATGCCCCGTGGGGCGCGCCCATGTCTAGTTTTGCCTCTCCATGCAGAATATACATTATGACTGGTCCGACTGGACCACTTCATTAAATTATGGTCCTCTGGGTCTGCGCCGGAGTAGGTGGTGAGCCACAGAGGAAGTGGGTCACAGCACTCAAGTGTGGCCCACATCCTTAGTCGGATCCAAAACAAAGACTGGGTCCGAAAGCGAAGCGAATCCGGATCGAAAACGATGCCCGCCCGCCCGCCCGCCCGAATCTGGGCTCTCCTGGCTGTCGTCGGATCAGACGGTGGGGGGGAGATGTTGAGTTTTGCTCGTGCGGCAGACGGTGAATCTTCGACGCTTAAATCGAGATACCGTGAAGGGAACGGGGACAAAGTCATTGTCATGATACTTATTCGGAATCCGACACCGAGGCGTGACCGTGACTTGTCGGCCGCCGTGGGCCCTACCCCGTGTTATCCACCCTCCATTTTGGACTGATGTATCCCAATAAATAAGGAATATAAAATTGTCGATTTAAGAAATTAATTGGATAAAATTGAAAAAGGCAAACTACTGAGTGCTTCCAGAATGCGAAATTTCGTGCTCCCGCCAGCATATGAAAGTTATAAGTTATAAATGATCAAATAAAATTCGATCCTCAATCATTTTTGGTTATTTTTTGGGAATATTGTAATTTTGTTATTCTTCTTATATTTCATGCAGTGAGACTGGCCCGTCTCATCTACGGCAAAAAGCGAACCCAATTATCTCAGCGATGCGAGACATCAACAACAAAAGAAAAAAGACCGGCAGCTCTGTTCCCTCCCACAACAACTATGGCATTATTGTCAAACATAAAGTTCAAAACCACCAGTGCTGCGAACTCTTGACTGGGAGGGCTCAACCGTTGCAGTTTGAAGTTTGAATCATGATTTAAAGTTTCCATAGACATCGAAACGCCGACCCCACATCCGTGTACATGCCCTCGTGCACCCGAACTCTTGCTCTCGCACTAATCTCATGCTCATGTTCGCGCTCTTACCGGTCTTACCCTTGCATCTGCGAGCTCGCACCGGTCTCCGGCGCTTGCTCCCGAGCGCCAACACGAGCACGCCCACCCAGCTGGCACTCAAGCACGCACTCACAAGCTCTCGCCAGCCTGACCCCCACACCCTCGCGCCAGCTTCTGGCACGTTCCTGCTCGCTCACGACGGCCTCACGCAAGCACCAGCACCCTCGCTAGCCTTGCGCTCACGCTTACACTATCACCGCCCTGTCCCGCGCACGCGGCATACTCGTGCCCCCAAAGACCGTTCACGTGTATGAGTTTTTAGTACATAGGTTACTTCACGTGCACGAATGTTTCAAACTTTTTTTAAAATATTATAATATTTTTAATTTGAAGTTAAAAAATAATTAAAATAAAGTTAAATTTTAGTTAAAATATAATTAATAAATACAAAAAAAATTATTTTGATCACAATCGAAATGGAAAATGATTTTGATCGAAACACGTCGATTTTTCCGAATATCGAAACTATTTCCGAAATCAAAACTCAAAACATTTGTTAATATATAAAAGCTGAGTGTCGAAATATTAGTATTAGAATTTAAAGATGATTATATTTAATACTCTATAATCTTTACTATTTACATACAAATTATTTTGAATATTTATTTTTAATAAATTTATGTCGAATCCCAGGGATTAAATACTACTGATTAACTAAACTTGGTATGTACTCAAAATCCTTAAACAAAAATATAAATTATTCAAAAATTTATATAAATCAAACTATAATCATGTAAAGGTTTATAGGCAAAAATTTTTTTAGTAAATTAAATGTAATTATTATCTCTAAATTTAAAGGTTGATCTATCCATTAAGTGGTTAACTATAAAAATTAATTAAAATTATATTTACTATTATGATAAAATTATTAATAATTTTTTTTAGTTTTTTATAATTTTTTAAAATTTTTTATCATATTTTTAATTTAAAGTCAAAATATGATCAAATTCTGGTCAACACGTAATTAATAATTAAAAAAATATTTTTATTAAAATCGAAACGAGACTGGTTTCAATCAAAATGACCGAAACTGATAATATCAGTTTCGTTACGGGAGGAAATCAAAATCGAAACTTAAAATTTTAATTTAAAATTTACCAGGAGCGATGAGACCAAGGACATGCTGGAGGTGGACAAGTGGTCAATGACGAAGGATGTCGTGTAAGTTGAAGTGTGTGGATGAAGCGGTTCAACGCTTGCAGGCCACCGAAATAAAGAGGTGGAGTCAAAGAAGATAAAAAATTTGCGCTCTCCTTGGATTATTGAAAAGGATTAATTATATATAATTTTTTAAAATCATATCAAATTATATTTTAAAAAAGTTTAAAAATTATATATAATTCTTTAAAAATTCGTCAATTTATATAACTTTTGAAATTTAAAAAATTATACATAATTCTTTGAAATTTTTAAAATTATATATTTCTTCTTTAAATTTTAAAAATAAATATTTTTTGTATTATTGGATATAGTGTAAAAATTTTATTAGGTATATATTTATCATTAAAATTATAAATATTTAGAGAATATATATTATTTAATGTTATTCAAACTAAAGTAAAAAATAGAGATACTCCTGACTTATTTAAAAAAGACTTTAATAATAAGATCATTATTCTAAAAAACTCTTTATTATTTGGTTAAAGGGTTTATCTCATATTAAGTTTCAAATCAAGATATAAAATAACTATTTTTTCTTATTTTAGTTTAAACCCTTTTTTAGACCGATGTTGAATTAAATTTAAACCCAAAATATAAAATGATAATTTTGTCATAACTTGTTTTAATCTCGTTTCAGCTCAATCTTAACTAGAATTAGGATTTAACTTAGGTCATATTTAAAGTCCAATATATACCAGACTTGAAGCTACTTTTTACTCATGTTCTTTATTATGTTAATCTACACTTGATCAGAAAATATTTTCATTTTTTATTTCAAACTAAACAATGTCAAAACGGTATATATTTTTTAAATATTATTGATTCTAATAATAATTTGCATTCGAAATTTTTTTAATATATCAAGTAACTAAGAAAAAATTATAATTTTTTAAGTTTGAAGGAGAAATAAGCCATTTGAAAAAAATTTCAAGAAATTATATGTAATTTTTTAAGTTTCAATGAGAAATATACAATTTGATAATATTTTAAGGAGTTTATATGTAATTTTTTAAGTTCATAGGAGAAATATACAATTTGATAAGATTTCAAAAAGTTATATATAATTGACCATATTAAAAAATAAAAAACTTTAAATTTAGAGAAAGGTTTTAAATTTTGATGAAAATATTTCAATTTCCGCTGATTAAAACATTTCAATTTTGAAGTAATTCAAAATATTTGGGTCTAAAATTTGATTTCAAATTTTAAAAATATACTATTTAATTTTACAAAGTTTCTTTATAATACAAAATATTGTTAGTTTAGATAGTCAAGCCCTTCATCTTGGGTCACAGTGACTTGAGTTTGAATCCCCCTTATTGTAAATTTTATTTTTTTATATTTTAAATAATCTTTTATCCAAAATTTTTTATTTAATAATTATAAAAGAATATATACTTGTTATTTATATTTTTAAAATTTTTTAAAAAATTTAAAATTTAAAATAAATTTTAATCATAAAAATTAATGAATAGTTTGACCGAAATCGTAATAAATTGATTTGGAGCGAAATAATCAAAGTGGATCAATTTTGACAGGCTTGAAGTCAAAATTTAAAAACCTTTATTTAGAGAGTATATATGGATTAGAATTTGAGTGAAAGTTTGATTTTGACTTTTGGAAGAGGCGAATTTAAATAATTCCGATTGATTTTGATTTGGATTATTGAAGTCCGCTTACCTGGCTTATGCAGATTAGTATGCCAAATATTCTTATGTCATGGTTATTTGACTAATTATTTATAAAAACATGATCAATTAGACAAATCACCCATTAAACTGCAGTGACGTCACGTCCCAATCGAATGACACGTGGCTCGCTCACATGTGAAATAACTGAATTGGCCTCCCTGCTGTTCTACCCCTATAGTTTGTCATGGAGTAATTTGAGTGGATGGCGGGTACATAGTTGTCTTTTCATTCTTCTGGTGGGTTTACCTCCTTCCCTTGGCGCGCGAGAACGAGATTTCCGCCATTGGTTCGTGTCCAGATGGACTGGATTTTACGAAATAATTTTACTAAAGAAATATTACGTAATTATTGTAAATAATCAACCAAAGTGCTTCACTGCTCACCAGAGTAAGTACTTTTAGACAAAGTGAACCAATCCACCAAATATAATACGAAGAAAATGTTTCGGCCCAAATATTTTAATTTTAATTTAACTTTTATCATCTCGACGTAAATTTTAATTTCAAAATTAAAATTATATTATATTATATATATTATTTTTATTTATAAGTGTAAGTTGGATTAATTGATTAAAGTTCTTTGCCTGAGTTAAAGTGATTTTTCCATCTTCTATTTTTTTTTAATATTTTAAGTATTTTTCTATACAAATTTTTTTTATTTAATAATTTAATAATTTTAATTTAAAGTCAAAATATAATAAAAATTAAAAATAATTTGATCAAAAACTGTAATGAGATTGATGTCCACCAAAACATAATAATTTCGATAATTATCGAAATCAATTTCAAAATTGAAACTTAAATCAGATACTCAAATCACATAATACCTAACCATCAATTAATAAAAAGACAACTTTACGGTTAAGTATTAAACTTTTGATTGAAATTAAAATATTTCAGTTGAAATGTGTTGCTTTTGGTTGAATATGTAATAACGCAATTTTTAAAATTTCAAATTTTTTAGACCACTAAAATATCAGAAATTATCGAAACATTTGAAATGATCGAAATAAAATAATTTTACTAAGGGCTGAAATTTTTTTTCAAAACCAAAACTTAAAATTTCGATTTTAATATGGATTTAACGATTAGACAATTTATTAAAATGTAATATTATTAATTATAAAAATTTAAATAATTTTGATGTCGTTAGATATCTATATGATTTTTTTTTGGCTGTATGATATCCACATTTTTTGTTTCAATTTCAGCATATATCAAAATTGACACCTAAAAATAATTAAGTTTAGGTTTCAACTAAATTAATTTTTAATTTTTAATTTACTTTAAATTTATATTTAATTTTTTTATAAAAAATTTGAGAAAAATTTATACATTTATTCTTTAAAATTATTAATAATTTTTTCTGTAAAAAATTATAAAATATTAAGAAAATGAAATGTAAAAAAAATTCTAAAATAGTAAGAAAATTATTCAAAGTTCAAATTCAAGTCACTTTGATTCGGCCAAACAACTTTAACTAATTAATCTTATTTGAACTTATAAAATAAAAATAATTCATAAGCTTAAATATATTTTAAACCGGAAATCAAATTATGAATTAAAATATTACTAATTAGGTCGAAAGTAAACCCAAACGTAAAGTCTTGGTTGATACAAGTGATGAACGACGAGTTCGTGTTGGCTGCCGGCGGGTACCTAGCTTCTAAAACGTCCAAGTAAGCAAACATTGATGGCGGTGGTTTCCAATAAATCACCCCGCATGGCGCACATAACAACAGGATTGTTGTCTCGTGTGCGTAAGTGTTGTTGCATGGGGAACTGAGGCGCATGCAGTTCTTTGCTTCAAGAGTTGAATTCGACGTAATGAAAAGGAGCAGCTCCAGGTTGTTTGTAGAGTTGATGGCGCCCTCTGTCTCTCTTTCCCGCAAATGCGTGGCTTGCGCTCAATGATGTCAAACAATAGATAGATAGGTAGAGGACAGTGTTGGGACTAGATCAGCCATTGGAGATGGGCGTGATATCCAAAACCCTATGTTCAGTCTTTCCTTGTGTTCTATAATCTCACTCAATACACTAATGCAACTATGCTTCCGACTCACCATCGCCGCTTCCAATTTCTTCTTGGTATTCATCTGATCAATGCATTTGATCGTTAGCTCATAATTTTATATCAAACATGCTTAAGACCTCCAACCTTAAAAATAGGGGTGTGGAGTATGCGATTTAAACTGAATAAATGGATGAAACCAAAATCGAATAATCAATTCAGTTCGGATTATTTGATTTTTTATTCCGTTTAATTTTAAAAATAAATATTTTTTATATTTGATTTTTGATTTTGAATTTTAAAAAATCGTTGGAACTAAGCCTCTATATATATATATATATACACACACACACACACACGTATATCCTATCAATTTTGGTTCATGGATTAGGGTTTGTAGCCTCTCGCTGCTCCAGTCCTACTTTTCTTTGAGAGCAAGGAGCGACTACCTCCATCGAGGTGGTGAGTGTTCCCTTTGATAGTTCGCCCTCTAGCTCCATCACTCTTCCTCCACATCCATCCTCCGATGTTATATTCCATCTCCCTCTGTCCACTTCCGTCTTTCGCTGTGTTAACCTCCAACTCCATCTCTTTGTATCCACCTTCTCCCCTCTCTCTCCTCCAATGTTGCCCTCCTTCTCCTCTTGCTTATCCTCCCCATCGTCGCCCACTCCCTTGTTGTCACCCCGCTAGACCTCCTCTTTCTCCTCGCTGCCCTTGCTTTTGCACTCCTCTCCTTCTCTGCCTCATGCTTAGCAAGGCAACAAGAAATTGTGCCCTAGCCTCCGAGATCTTCTCCTTCTACGTCTTCAAGATCTTCCTTACGACTTCCATCTCCCTCGAAGACCTCGTCCCTCCAAACGAGGTTGACCCTTTACGATGATGGCTTCATCTCTGAGGGCTAGGGCTGCCACTTGCTCCTCCACATCCCCAATGGACCAATAAGGTGTGAATCTTGATGATATGAGGGTTAGTGTCATTGCTAAACTGAAGTAGTTTTGATGAATTATTATAAATTTTCGGTTAGTAATTCAATTTTTTGTTTAAACTAAATGGAAATAAAATATTTCTGTTCGGTCCTAATTCAATCTTTGAACTAATTTGGTTTGGTTTGGTTCAATTTTTGGTATTTTCAAAATCGAATTTGTCAGTTTAGTATATTTGATTTTGTTCAGTAATTAAGGCTCGGTGACCAAGTAGACCGAATATACACCTCTACCTAGAAATAACATGTTGAGTTTGGATGTCTCAAATTCGGATTGGAGTTTGAGTTGCAGTAGAAATCCCAAGTTGAATATGGATCTATGATTAATTTTGAATGCATACTATGTATATTAGGAGTTATAATTATAGTAAAATTCAAACTTAATAAAGATATATAAATATTCTACTAATATAGAGGGTTTAGATGTGGTGTGGTGCTGAGTTTGAATTATAGAGAAATAGAGAGAGAGGAATAGAGAAAATAGAGAAAAGATAAAGAGAGAGTGTGTCAACTTTCGTATATGGATCTTTCTAGTACTTTTGAGTGGTCTTTCATGATATTCTATTAAAGATTCTTTCTGGAGATGGAGGCATTACCAAATTTGATGAAAAAATTTAGTTGGGTAAGAAAAAGTAAAGTTTTTCTTATAGACTCTTGTAAAGACTTTTGATAGTAAATCTCTTGCTCCCCATATATACGTAACCTAATTTTAGGTGAATCACATATATCGCTGTGTCTTTTCTTGTTATTTTATTTTATCTTGTATTTTTTTATTTCTTATATTATTTGAGAACAATGTGATTCATAAACCTTTCACTGCAAATCCTAATAATTGGTATCAGAGTTTAAAAATAAATAACTAAAATGACAAAGTCTTTACTTGAGTTAGAGAAGTTTGACGATAAGATAAATTTTGCTTTATGACAGAAGAAGGTGAAAAGTGGTTTTTACTTATAAAGGCCTGTAAAAGACGTTAGAGAATAAAGAAAAGAAGTCAACCAAGATAAACGATAAAAAGTAAGAGGAGATATATCAGAAGACATTAAATTTAATTATTGTAAGACTGACTGATAATGTTTTATATAATGTCATTGATGAAGAGATGGCGGTGGACATCTAAACAAAACTTGAGAAGTTGTACGTGTTAAAAAGTCTCATGAATAAGTTTTACCTGAAATAACAATTGTGTGGATTGTGTATGAGCGAAAGTACAATTATATTGCATCACCCGAATACCTTTAATAAGACTATCAATGATTTGCTAAAAGTTGATGTGAAGTTTGAAGATAACGATAAGACGCTAATTCTCCTACTATCTTTTCTCGTTTCATACTATTATATTATGACTATAATTTTTTATTATAAAAAACTCTTAAGATAGAAGAAGTGATAGTCTTCTTTCTAATGAAAAGAGAACAAACTCTAATATCGATATTGTGATTGGTGAAGGATTTGTAACTCACGAAAGAGAAATTTCGAGAGAACGTGGAAAAAGTAAGCAACAGTCCAAATCAAAATTGAAAATGACGGTATAATGTTATTCGTGTAAGAAGTAGAAGCACTTCAAACGACATTGTCCAAATCGTGAGAAGATAAAGTCTTCAAATATGGCGATAGTAGTGATGGATAATACTTCTGAGAATAGTGTTGACGAAAATGTGATTGTAGTATCCGTAGAGATTGATTTTTCTGGTAAGTGAATTTTAGAGTCTGATAGTTTTTACTATATTTGTTCTAGAAAGAATTGATTTACTTTTTATGAGGAGAATAAGAAGAAAAAGTATTGTTTAGTTAGGCGATAATTTGACTTATGAAATCGTCGGTGTGGGAATAGTCCAAATCCATATATTTTATAGAGTAATTCATACTCTTACTAGGATGAGGCATGTCTCCAAGATGCGAAAAAAAATTAATTTTACTTTGTATACTGGATTCAAAAAGTTGTAATTATTCAGTGAGAGATGAAACTATAAAAATCACATGCAGTATTAGGATCCTAATAAAAGGAGAGAAGTATAATAATATTTATCGATTGGTAGGAAATATCATTATAGATGGAGTTTCGATGACTACAATAGCGAAGAGAAGGTGTGATACTCGGAGTGATTTGACAGACAATAAATATTCTTTTCGAGTTATTTTTGTTATGATAGCAGACACAGATTTTTTGAAAAGACTTTCTGAAGTACAAGACTATAGACATAAAGAGCGAATTCGAGATTGGCTCGAGCTCCCATCTTGTAATTAGTTGAATAAGCTAGTAGCCCAGGGGGACGAGGTAGATAAGATATAATGGCTGAAGATTCGTGATGGTGGTATACCCAAGTTGAAATCAAGATAAAAATTATTAAGTTTGGATATTTCGAATTCGGATTGGAGTTTGAGTAAAAATAGAAATCCAAAGTTAGATTTGGACTTATGATTGATTTTAAATACTTATTACATAATATTATGGATTGTAATTAGAGTAAAACTTATAATTAATAAAATCCTATAAATATTCTAGTAATATATAAAGTTTAGATGTGGTGTAATGCTGAGATTGAATTATAGAGAAATAGAAAAAAAGGAATAGGGAGAATAGAAAAAAAAATAAATAGAGAGTATGTTAGCTCTCGTGTATAGATGTTTCTATTACTTTTCTGTAATTTCTTGTTGTGTTTTCTTGGGAATTCTCTGTGGAGATGAAGGCGTTGTCAATACTTAGTGAAAAAATTTAGTTAGATATAAAAGAGTGGAGTCTTTCTTATAAACTTTTATAAAATTTTTTGATAATAGATCTCTCACTCTGCTTATAAATGTAATTTAATTTTGGATATAGCACGTATATCGTTATATTTTTTCTTATTATTTTTTAATTTTATATTATTTTTAATTTTTTATATTATTTGAGTTTAAGGCGATTCAAAAACTTTTTGTTGTGAATTCCAAAAATAACATCCATGAGTATTAAGTCAATCATGATTATGTTAAAATAAGTAAAATTATTTGTTTTTATTTTTTGATGCCTTCTCGGCCTTCCAAGATGTCTGCGGGCATGGCAAAGACTGGACGCGGATCGAGAGCTCTTAATCCGAGGATTTTGATCATTTCAAAAGCTAGCCCACAAGGACCTATGAACATGTATGCCTTTAGCCATTTATTTCGGTCGAGTATTGCTCGATCTCTGGGTTTTATATGCAACAATCTTTGTGTAGGCCCGTGGGGAAGGAAGCTCTCGAGGACCAGCTTCTCTTTCGCACCCTTTCAGGAACCCAACCTTTTCTTATTGTGTTTCACTTTGAGTCCTTTCTCGGTGTGCCCGCCCTTCATTATTCTTCCCCTTGTAGGATGAAAATGAGCTATTCTTCTTCTCTGCTAACACCGAGAAGTCATGTCCAAACCACAATGCAAAGGCAATATTACTTAATTTATTTGCGATCAACTGGAGGAATTTTTACTTATAATCGATGCGAGTAGTCATTAGTAATACTAAGTATTAGACAATTGCCTAATTGTTCATCACTCCAGTCATTTGTGACCGTGAAGTTATCATTTTTCTTTTAATTTAATTATACAAATAAATATTTCAATATTATAATACTAAATATAAAATTTTTGTGGACCGCGGCCTTGTACCGATTAAGCATTTGTTATCTTGTTAATAATCCCTATTCTCTAATCAGATCTTGGTCTTGTCAACAGTAAACTGTAGGTATCAAATCGCCAAAAATGTCCTCCCTCCGCTTGATTTTGGGACATCGATTACATAGTTTAGAACTTTAATCCCCTTTGAATAGTGAGGAAAATTAGAAGCCCCATATCAAATCAAAAATAGGGTTAGGTGCACTGACCATGAGAAGAATACAAAAGAGAAGTCTATCCAGTGAGATTGGGCGGAACCCGAAGAATGATGCCTGACCTACTTTACACATTCCTAGGGCGACAACAAGATGCCACCCACACACATCATGCCTCTCCGTTAATTAATTAACCACGCAATCCCACCCTAATCTCGATAATAATAATTATACTCGGTCTCTAACTACCATCACGCTTCATTTGCTTGTTTCTGTAGCCAAGCGGTCGTTTCTCGTTAACCGAGGCTTCATGCATGCGTTAGCATCACATGCAAGTGTTGGGGAGCTTTGATTAGTTTAATGACTCGGGGCTAATTATTATTTATCACTGGCATGAGTGCGAAATTATTATACTTAATGGGGGGCGATCCGTGTGGAGTATTAAAGTGTGGGGAGGACGCACTGCCTCATGTTCTTGGTGTTGGGATTCGAGCGTGAAACAATACAAACATGTGTACTGTGGAAAGAAAAGTGCCGGCCAACTTGGTACGAGCATATGCTCCGTCCCGATGCTGATATTTTAGCCAGACAATGCAGCATACTCGTTGCCTCAAAAATGTTTTCACCGAGCACTGTGCATTTATCTTCCCCATGCTTTGCCGGACTCCGTGAGTTTATCACACCACAACGGTGGATGTAACGCCCAAGTCCCAAGAACAGAGCAACCATTATTAGTTGAGCAAGAGATTATGAATGAGGTCATTCCTCAACCGTTGATGAGTCGATACTCAATCGAACATGCTTTCTATCATTGACATCCACGATTGAATTGGAAAGAATCAAGATAATTAAAATGTCGAGATAGTATTAAGCGGCAGACCTTTAAATACCAACGTAAACTGTCCGCAATAAGGACTATAATGAGCTGCTAGGCGGGTGTCCACACATAAACTAAGCAGTTAGATGATTGCCTTGCACCTAGTGTTAAGTTGTTAACCATTGCATGTTTAATTAGTCGACGCCTATCAGATGTCGAGCCAGTTGTTTTTAACTACAGTGGGAAGCAGGCCTGGGTTGTCCGCATTAATGGGCCTGTTAAAAGGCCGGGCCAATATGCCCAAACCTATATTGACGTATTGTTAAAAGCCCAAGGCCCAAAATCAACTAAGGCAATCGTGCTGCCCAAGGCCCATGATTACCAGAGCCAGACGACTAGAGCTAGAAGCTTCTTCGCTTCCTCGCTGGCCCCCTTTACCACCTCAGAAATCGAATCTCGCGATCCGTTTCCACAACCAATTCGAAGAAAAGTTTGCTGATTAAGGTTGCTCTTCCCCTCGGATGAATCGCCATGGCTCTGATTTTTCCCAAAACCATCGTGTTCTCTCCTCCCCGATCCCATTCCCGTCCCCCTTTCCCTCCGTCTTCCGCACCTCGGATCTGTTATTTGGCTCGCTCCGGCGGACGCTTGTCGGCGAGAAGAAATATTGCTCGGACTAGATCCTTGAGTATGGCAGCCAAAGCGTCATCTACTTCTGTGATCGATCCTGGTGTCGTCGATGCCCTTGGCGACGTCAGCGTCTTCTCGGCGGCGACCGGGGAGCCGGTCTTCTTCCGAGATCTATGGGGCCAGAACGAGGTCGGGCGTTTTATTTCCTTTTCTCTATATAGCTAGATTTGATTGATTTCTTGTTTGGATAATATGTGTATAGTGTGGGATAGTAATGGCAGTGGCCCCATGTCCAACAATCAGCATAATTTTTTGATATTCGTAATTGTACGCTACAGAATTTGAATGACATACAATCGATTCATTAGCAAAGTAAGATTTTGATCTCAACCTTTACTGGGAGTTCAATTTCTATATTGGTCACTGGTGAGAATCTACATTCTCTTTGTTGTTTTTGAGCATCATTCTGTGCTACTCAAGTGTTTATGATTCCAGTGTTCAATAACTATAGTCCTTTTGTGTTCTATTCAAGAACATGTCTGACTGTAAATGACGTGGAGCTGCTTCTACATGTCCACCTAGAGTGTGATTTGAAATTGCATTTACTCTTCAAATGTAAAAACTCAATCAACTCAATAACTAAGTTTTTTTAGCAATTGGGCTTTACCATTAATATTTACTAAGATTTGATATTCTTAGTTACCTCTAAAAATTTTTTTAAAAAAATTAACATGCTTGTTCCTGTCACACTAATTTGGCAGATGTTCTCTCCCTTAAACTAAGATTTGCTATTCCTGATAAAGAACAAATGTTAAATATTGCTGCAAAGTATCTAAAGTTAATGAAATTTTTCATAATTGTTTGCCTATCATCTGCATAATCAACTTAGGAAGCAATTTTGTTCTTTGTTCACTGTTCAGGGGATGGCTGTGGTTGCACTGTTGAGACATTTTGGATGTCCTTGCTGGTAAGAGTCAGATTGTTGAAATCCTATAAGATGTTTATATCTGGATTCTGCAATTCTACTTTTGTTTTAACCAAGTATTGACTATTTTCTGTTTTATTGGTTCATGTACTTTAAGCTGGGAACTTGCTTCTGTTTTGAAAGAATCAATTTCGAGATTTGATTCATCTGGGGTTAAACTGATTGCAGTGGGTGTTGGAACTCCTGACAAAGCTCGTATTCTTGCAGACCGGGTATATTTCCTTTTATCTAGAGTTTGTTAGTGGTTTTGATGTATTTCTAGAACTTTTCTCTGGGATTCTTGTCCCCAATCAGTTTTTATTTGACTCAATTCCTTCGTTACCAGATTTTATGAGAAATGCTACGAGGATAATATGCAATATGTTAGCCAGGCCATCCTTTCTGGCTTGAAGTAGTTACTGCTGTCAATGTCCTAGAAATGATATGCCCATAACTACTGGTTCCTGTTGGTACTGTTGATATAAATTCCGGCTCAGCTGAAGCCATTATCAAGTATATGCTTTTAGTGGATTAATGTTTGTCTTGTCTTGTCTTGGCAGCTATCATTTCCATTGGAATGCCTTTATGCCGATCCAAAACGTGAGGTAGGAATATTTATCCCATTTATATGCTTAGTTTACCTTGAGCAATAATCTCTCTTTCTGCAATTCTTTTCAGGCTTACAATGTCTTGGGCCTTTATTATGGTTTGCTCCGTACTTTCTTTAATCCAGCCAGTGTAAGCTTCTTGTTTCCTAGTAACACTCTGTAAAAATGGTATGTGTTTCCAAAGAAATCTAGCAATGCAAGCTTGACATTCTAAGCCATATCTGTGACCATTTCACCTTTTCCTTTCCCTGTGATTCGATAGGCAAAAGTATTTTCGAGATTTGAATCTCTTCAGAAAGCGGTGAAAAACTACACAGTTGAAGCTACTCCAGATGATAGAAGTAGTGTCTTACAACAAGTATGCCTTTTTCTAGTAAACATTTAGCTTGTACAAGCTCTAGATTTAGTACCTTGGATATCTTACTAGTTCATTTTGTTATGCAACAGGGTGGGATGTTTGTATTCAAAGGAAAGCAGTTGTTGTATGCTAGAAAAGACGAAGGGACAGGTGACCATGCGCCGCTCGACGAAATTCTCAATGCCTGCTGCAAAGTTCCAGTTGCATGATATTAAGGTAAAACAAGCATGGATTTTAAAGCTTTTCTCCACTTGCTATCATTTTTTACCAAGTACTTGAATACCTATCTTCTCTGGGATACGTTTTATTTACTAATATGTGTGGTCACAATCTTGATCAGATGTATATAAAATATGAGCACCATCTTTTTTGGGGGTATAAAATATTTACACCATCAATAAGGATTTTTCTCTGTACTGAAGCAGTAATAATGTTCCTGTTTGAAGAGTACCGAGCTTGTTTGTATCACTCCGGTTTGTGTTTATGATGTAATTGTTCGAGTTTCTGAAAGAGAGTTCTTGTGCTTGTGATGGATGTGTAGGCCTGTTTCTGCTATTGAAGGCAACTCTGAAGCGGATTCTATTCAAACTTTTACAAAATATATACATTTTCAAAGAGTACATTTTTCAGGCGAGCAATGTTTTGTTAATTGGCTCTAGCAAATAAAACTTAAGCATCATCAGCATGCACGATTAATTCTCAGCGAGATATAGTTTTCAATCTTTTGAATTTTTAGGCACTGCTTGATTGGAGATTAAGCTCAAACTTAAAATTAAGATTAAAATATAAAAAATAATCTGATTAAATTTTTAGTGTTTAAATCACATTAGTAAATAATTTAAATTTTTTTGGATTTTTATATACTTAGGTATATTATTTATTAAGATTTAAATAAATAAAACTATAAATAGTATGATAATTTAATTTTTTAAAATAAAATAAAAATAATTTAGTTATTTTTTATATTTAGATGATAAATTAGTTAAAATATGGTGATTTTAATTTTAAATTCGAACCAAACGCATTCTTAGGCACTATTTATCACTTCCTATCCATTTTGTAATGGACTTTGTTTGCTTTTGGGATGAAACCAAAAATTATCGCCGGCCTGTTTAGTGACACGTGTGTAACGGCTGTCATAAACAGATAAAGGCACAGGGATGCTACTCCTGAGCCAAGCTTCGAGCGGATCTCTCTCCGCCAGGAGATGCGCCTTTTCCGTGGCCCCCTTTGCCAACCTCCCGATCAATTAATTCCCCGTGGGGAGGACGAGACTGTCTTCGTCGTGCCCCTCGAAGGCGTCATCCAGTTCGAGAAGCCTGCCGGGCTTTCCGAGTTGCGGTTTTGGGCGTAAGTCTTTTACGGAAACGTTTTTGAGGGGAATCTATGGGGGGCTGCAGGCAGGTGGGGGGATTCTGGCTGGTGGGGATGTGCTGTGCTTGCTCTTGTTCCCGGCGGTTGGGAGATATAGCCATGGGTTGCCTGTAGCTGATTTGAAGATGGCTCGCACTGCAGATCCTTTTATTGCCGGTTGGCTGTTGAGTGCCTACTTTCTTCACGGTTATGGTGATGAAGCAAAGGGAGTCGATGGTGCAACCAGTGCTTTACTTGCGGCTGGCGATTCTTGGGCAGCAGGAATTCCAGTAGTTGTTTTGTGTAATGTTTATGTTTTTATGTATGTTTTGGTTTTAGCTGATTGAAATGCATGTTCTTTTATTGCTTGTGTTTTCGTTAGGTCTGGGCTTAGGGTTCTTTTGGATATTTGTCTATTTTGATTGTACCATATGGATGAGAAATATCTTTTGGTCATGATATCAATTTTAGGATACTATGTTTATAGTGGAAATTTTGTCTTTGTGTATTATAGATTCTTCAATTAGAGAGCTTTCGCTACGAGTTTTTGGAATTGATATAACAAAAATTTCGGAGTTCCCTAATCTAAGCAGCTATGATGCTTAAGAAGCTTTTCTGTACCCAGTTCTGCTGTTACAACCTGATACGGGTAGCAAGCTTGCCTTTCCTTGACTAGTCATTGGCTTCCTGAAAGTGCATTAATTCTTGGTTTTAATAGCATGATCACTTAATCCTTTATGATCTGACCTTTTCAAAGAACATGGTGTTGTGAAAATTATTTTTCTTTCCATGATTTGTCATGTATCATGTTACCTTCATTATTCTGATTAACGTCTCTCATGCACATGGTTTGGGTTTCACAAACATGCTAGCCCAGGAAGTGTATGGTAGTGAACTGAACTTTGTGAGCAGCTATAGTTGAACGTATTACACATGGCATTACTCTTGACAGGGAAAATGGAAAGAAATTTTAACATTCTACTTTGTGGAAGTAGATACTTGTATTTGTAACCAAATCCATGTTGCAGACTTCCACAGCACCACATTTCAGGAGAAACCACAGAATTAGCTTTGGAGGTTTACTTGCTTTTCCTTTTGTGTATTTTAATACCTTTTCGAGGTTGTCATCCTTGTTTCTTGATATTCTTCATATGATGATCTTGGTATTATTTCATTGCAGTTAGCCCTTGCAATTAGAGGAGCTACATCTGGTCATATTCCACTAACCTCATTCATGGCAGTAATTATTGCATCCGCACCATTTTGAGTCCATAAGCTCTTTTGTTTCTCTCCAGCGACTTCAACAAACATTGTCCATCTAGTTATGATTCGGGAGAAGATGGTTCCACATTCAAATTAGTATATCGTTCTTTCTTGATTTTTTTTACCACAAGCGGAGATAGAATTTATTATGAAAGAAGTGATATACAAGAGTTGAACTTGCAGGTGAAGAATGGAGAAGCCTTTACCTTAGTGCTCTGAGTTTTGTTATATAGGATGATTTGAATAACTTAATCTGGTTTCGTCGATTAACTCTACCATAATTGGTGAATGAGTTAGTTGAAGGCATTTTCAGAAATTTTACTTTGTGTTTCATACTGTGATCCAATGAATTTTGTGATGCAGCGAGAGATAGAGCAGGAGTTAATGATGCAAAAAGTTGATAGTGCAGAGAGTTAATGGTACAGAAGTTTGTCTGCAAGGGTGCTACTAAGGCTATTTTTGTAGAGAGAAAAAGAGTGTGTATAGTGTTCAAACAATTTATTATATGTATGCCATTGGCCTATCTTGACTAAATTATAGAGTTTGACTTTTCAGAGTTGAGATATGAAACTTGGCTTTTGACGATTGAGTTATAGAGCTCACTCGTCTTCTGATGGACAAACTGTTGGGCTCGACTTTGGATTTGTCCAATCGCGCGCATGTTAGGCTCGTTGATAGTCTTAGTTGACATACGAGGCTTAGCCCAGTAAGATAGCGATAATGTCAAAGTCTTATTTAGGATTGTCAACAGGCTCAGGTATCCATTGAATTCACATATTAAGTCTACTAAAAATTTATTTAAAATCTGTCCAAAATATTCAATGGAACTTAATAAACAATATTATTATATTTTAATTTTATTTAAAAAATTTGTTAGAGGCCTGTTGAGAGTCCATTTAGACCCTATTTTGTTAATGGGGCAACAATTTGCATATCTTTTATACACCACTTAAGCATATCATTTAAAACAACGAATATAAACAAAGATTAAGCATGAGTTGTTAAGAAATAATGGTGAATGTTAGTGCTTGTCTAGAATTGGCACAACGGTTTTATATATAGACGTCGTAGACATTGACGGGTTTTAATGGGTCTTGACAAGATTTAATAGGTTTAATATAAATTTAACATACTAGATCCTAAACGGACTTAATATAGATATTAGCATGTATTAACAAACTTCAACCCGCTTTAAGACCATTCGTGTTATTGTTTTCTTTGCAAATACCTTCCTAAAATCTTTGGTGTTTGTAGATTAACCCCTCAAATTACATTTGTGTTCTTCCCCCGACAAGTTAATATCCCCTATAAAAAATCGTTCTAAGTCCTAATTCGTTTGATTAGGCACTTAAAATTTTGATGTGCCCTCTTCTTTCTTAAAATCTTCTTTTATTAGTAATATTTATTCAATGTTTATTTTTCGTTTTTCGTGGTTCCATATATAATATGCATCTCAAATATTGATTTATTAGTTATTATTATTATTATTATTGTTATAAATAAGACGTCATATGTTCGAATTATGTTGATCTTATTATTATCAAAAACCGAGAAATATTATTGTCCTACAAAAACATCACTGTTAAGTCTTGTTCCGATTCTACCAAATTTTTACGGCATCAAACTCTCGCATTTGCTTCTGTTGACTTAAAACATAATGAGCATGGATTATATAAATGAAGGGGGCTTTTGTAATAAAAAGAAAATTCAGGGATATATTTGTAATTATGAAGATTTCGAGCTGCTGAAGCAGAATCCACGTGGGAAACACGGCGCGTTCGCATTGCACATTTGCATGCAGACCCTCGGAAAAGACTTGTCAACATTTCCATGTGTGCACAAACGCAAAAGGGGCTCTATGCAAGAGAGCATGTTTTCAGGGGTGTAGGCGGAAATACTTCGAGTGCCGGAGCCGTTGTTTCCCGCCACCTGTGATCTTTTCCTCAATCACTCACTCATGTGACCAACTGGCCAGTTTCACGCTCTTCTCTCTTAAATCAGTAAAACTAAGATCATGTAGATAACTCTTGTCTTCTTCCCAACAAAACGCCAACCTGGTTGGGCAGATGAAATCCCCGTGTCTCATCTCAAGATACGCAGCCTACGGCCCTTCCCCTCCGTCCCTTGCTCCCTTCTCCTTTCTAAACGTCGACAGCTGTTACGGGATTCCTCTCTCTCTCTAAACTCTGATTTGACAGTCGTAGAACATATAGCTCTAGCTCCTCCTCCCAGCAGACAGCCATTGACTTCTGTTGCGTAATGATCAACTTATTACTACTGACCAACCACTTGAGAAGCCTTGAATTCTACCATTTCTTGCCGCAAAAAAGCTAAAGTAACCCGCTTTTCATTTCTTCCTGTCCTTACTTTTCTTTCGCGTGCTATCTAACTTGTAGCTCATTTCTATAACGCAAGCCTATGTTAGAGAACTGTTAAGTTGAACGTGGAGGACTTGAACATCTTCATCTGTGTCTGCTTGTTAGACCAAAACCTCTGATATCAAATCATGAATGGAATCTTTTCTGTGAGGCCTGAGAAGGCGCGAGGAATGGACCCCTTCTGCCATTGCTTGTTTGATCCCAATGAAACGATACAGGAAGTTTTTGGAGTGGTACTTTGATCAAACAGTAATATACTAATATATTTTGTGTTTCTGAGTAGTGATATATTGCCTCACTTTCCAACACCTAGTTCTATTCCAAATATGGCAATGATAGAGACTCCAAACCAGGTGCTATTGATGGTTGACCCCTTGAGAAATGAGCAGACATGTCATGGGACATCTTTGCCAATCCAGAATCAATATATGGTACTACATTGTGGTTTTTGAAGTGTTTGATAAATAGCTTTGAATTTTGTTTAACACTTAACACAACTAAATCCCGTGACTTTGCGGAGCATGAATGACTGATTCTTGGTGCAAACGGATCATTTTTGTTGTCTCCATTGGTTGCTTTTGACATTTGATGCAGGATAGGTTTTTGAGATTTTCTAATTGTTGATTTGAATGTCTAACTTTGTGTCGTTTAAAATATAGTGCATATGTTTCTGTGAAACCTTTGCTATCCATGCCTCGCAAACGCCTTCAAATTCCAAGCATTACTGTGAGTTTGTTTTTCGTTACTGTGTCAAATATTACAGCATGTGTATGGTTTATTCTGTGTATACTCTCGCATGGCCATTCATCACACGAAGTAAGCTGAGAGAGGTCAACGTATAATTTGAAGAGAAATTTATAAGTATAGGTGCAATCACAAGGATTAGATAATTGTACGCTGCTAGAATTATAGTAGCATCCTTCTTTTCAGTAAAAAGAAAAAGAAAAGTTTCAGTTGATACTGTGAGACATGCTCATCATGTTCAAATCAAGCCTGCCAGCTTAGCCTCAAATTTCCACACCGATCCAAATGAGTAACCAGTACAGCTATATATGTGAACTCTCTTTCTTTCACAACAGAAGCCATCACACATGGGCCAACAAAATCTCCTTCTCAGAAACTCCTGAGTCTTTTGTTTCCAATCATCAAACAGACTTAGCATTCGCAGTACAGAAAATGACAAATGGAATAGTTTACCAAAAGTAAAAGAATTGGAATATATCCATTGTTTGAGGGTAAAATATATTTATAGGGTAAAAATAGCAAAAAGTAGAAAGCAAACAAGTTCTCTATACAGCTTTGGCAGCCGGACCCTAAAGACAGCTTTTGCATTGAAGGCCCTGTTTTCATCCCCAACCCCCTTTAATTACACACAACAGAGAGGGAAATGTGGAAGCATTGACACAATTTCTTTTCCTTTTGGCAAGCATGCACTCTTCTCCTTTAAGCTTTGAAAAGGACCCCACCTCCCAGGGACTCATATGAGCCACTAACTAGTAGCTGCCAAAACCAGCCTTCCATCTCGGACTTGGATCCCTTTCCAGGCTTGCTTATTTCGGTGCTGTAGTCTTAAATATCCTCCTTTCTGACCAGGCTTTATTTCTTTCCCCTCAACCAACACTCCCTTAAAAAGTTTACCCTATGAAATGAGAAAAAACAAACAAAAAAGCAAAAGTTTGAAGCAAGGAAATCAGTGGGTAATGAGATGACGTTGGAAACCTGTGTTTGTAAGACAAAAGAGTAAGGGAACCGCATGCAAGGTGATTAGGACACGTGACACATTGCCTCTTGGATGGTGACCGCTCATGTCATTCACCTCTAGAGAGAGCAGAGAGACAGAAAGGGCCAAGTGTGGGGTGAAGGGTGGCAAAGTAAAAGGCACATGAAAGCATGTTGGTTGGCAGAAGGGGAAGCGAGGAAGATGGTTTAATGGGAACTCTAATGGATGAGTTCAATCTCTTGGCTGGGGTGGTTTTTCTTGCTCTCCCTCACACTCTCTCTTCTTATTTGACTTAAGTTATGTTCTCTTGCTCTTGTCACTCTCGTTCTGTTGCTATCCAATACCAATAGATCCCTTTCCTGCCTTCTTTGCTTCCTTTTCCTTTTGGGTTCCCTGCCATCTTTGTAGGGGATCTTGCTTAGATTTTGTTTGGATTTTGTGTTTCCCACGTGAAAGACAAGGCCTCCACATTTTTTTTTGCATCCTTGGTGTACAGTGGCAGGAGGGCTTTGCATGAAATGGGCTTTTGCTTTTATCCCCTCGCTGACCTTCTTTCCTTTCCTTCTTTAGCCTGAGAAAGCAAGAGTAGGGGGAAAGAAGGTGCGATGTAAGTCCCTATTACACGCCAAGTATGGACTATGAGCTTTGTTGTCTTCATTTGAACTGTTGGAGAATTGGAACCAAAGGAATAGAGCAGTGCATTGCCTCTCAGACATATCAATGAAAAAAAATTAGGGCAACCCTTCATACAGATAATATGTTTGCATGAGGAAATTAGTCTACTGTCTTCTTTTTTTTTTAGGATAGTCTAGGGCCTAATTTACAAATATAAATACAAGTATGGGTCCTCCATGAATTGTCCAGTCAAGTCACACTTTATTTGTCAATATCATCCCTGCCTCCTGGTGCTATAGTATATAAGCTCAGACTTTTACTATGGCCATTTACCCACTGCACATGCGGCATGAGGTCCCCCACAACAAAAATTTCGCACATAGATGCTCATTTTGTTTCCATCCATTAATTTCCCAACACTCCATTTGCAGAACATTCCATTATCGTGGAAGCTTATTGATCCATTTCTGACTATTTTATAGAGACAATCGAGTATATGGGACCATGAGTAGCCATTTCTGACTAATTCATAGAGATAATCGAGCATATGGGACCATGAGTAGCCATTTCTGACTAATTTATAGAGATAATCGAGCATATGGGACCATGAGTAGCCATTTCTGATTGGGCTGTAATAGCTTTAAGTTGCCTCAATTCACATGGAAACTGGAAGAAGACGCCACTTGTGCATCCCATCTCTTTGACTCTTCCCCAGCCAGAGCACTCTACTCTCTTGTGTGTTTTGAATTTGAACCAAGTTGACATGCTTGGCACATGACTGACACTGCTACAATTATTTGTGGAACATGTTGAATCTCTGAAAGACAAACATCCTCTACGTGAGAGTGGAGATCATGGCCATGGTGGTCTGCTGTAATTGCTAGGACAGCATACAACAAGAGCAAGCATCCCACGCAGACATAAATAGTTGGTCCTGGATGGCTTTGGTTTCTCTTCAGGACAGTGGTACCTTCGCTGTCTAGGATTTGTTGTTGTGGTAGTAATAATGTGGAGCTGAGCTGATGCTTCTGGTGCATTGACTTGGGCGTTGCTGTTGCTTTACAAAATTGGCTAATCATATGCATTTAATCTTGCTGGTCCTCCAGGTAAAGGAATTGGTATGTTGTTGGTAACCGAGCCTATGAGATGTTCTCAGAAATTTTGAGATATTTTACCGGATATTTATAGCACCTGTCAATCTGATGCCAACAGTAAGTGTGGATTATACTCCAAACTACCATGCTTCAATCGTATTTTTAAAGGTTAAAACATTTTGTTTTTATTTTCAATGGCATTTTAGTTGTTCTGGTGGCTAACAAGCGCCCGTAATACGTAGATTCTAATGTCTAGCTACACAAATAATTGCATCATATTTCCCTTCTGATATGATAGAAGTTTTGATGCTGTATTGTTGTAAATTATTTTTTTTTGGTAAAACGTACTGTTTTATTTTCTAGCTTGATACATATGAAGTATCAACACAAGGCAGTCTAGAAATGAGATCAATAAAGGTGACAAAGCTCCTGGTTGATGCCAGTGACGTTGATTTCCTGCCGAACTGCCACATTGTCACCGAAATTTTTACCTAGGTGGCGAATGATGCAGTGTTGACCACCCCGTTTGTTTCAAGATTGCATATCAGTTACGAATAAGAAACACAAATTGGTCCACTGAAGTGCAAGCTTACCCCAATTATCTCTCTTTTTAGCAAATTACCTCGACTACGTCTTGGATTATCTCCTAATATGGGAACAGAGAGACTGAAAAGGGATGGCACTCAGCTTTAGATTTAGAAAAGAAGCAAAGAGGTTGGTGAGAGAATTGAAAGCAGAGGGAGCAGATGGTGACGAGAGCAACGCTCCTAGCTGGGAAAGCATCATTCCAAGCAAAAATGCTGTTGTGAGATGTTGTTGGTGGATTCAGCCATCATTGCTATAATCAAAAGAAACATGTATTTATGTTGCTGTTCTAGTGCCTGAGGACCCATCCCCAAACTCACTCCGCTTATCTTTTCTGCATCCAAATCATTCCCACTAGAAAATCTGTCTCGTGATGACCATGCACATTTGCATGCATACACTGCATATCTTTGATTAACAGCATCTAGTTTTAATTAATTAAGCTTCTTGTTGTTTCTATTAGCTTTATTAGTAGTTTGCTTGCATAAAGGAGACTCTTTTCTTTTGGATACTTTTGGGCCCTTCTCTCATCATTCCCGGAATATTTCAAGCATTTCGTAGAGCCCACATCCCTCTCTTTTGTCTGGAAGCAGCCGCTGACCACTTAAAAGCATGAAACCCTAATGTGGAGGTGGAATGTTTTAGCAGACCAAGCAAGCTTTGTATTGCGGTGCCCCAGTATACTATTTGGAGATCCATCTTTATTGTGAAATATCAATATCAATTTTCTTCCTTGATTATATAAATATCAATATCGATTGTTGTTGGCATTTAATACACTCCCCTTCTCTTTCCTTCTTTTGTTCTCTCTCTCTTTTGCTTTTCTGCGATTTTGAATGCACGGCGCCAGGGATTGGCACAAGCTGAAATTAATAGATTTTAATAGATCCTTGAGTTTACAGTGCAGGCTAGTACAGGCCTAGTACTGTTGTGAAGTGACTGGTGGGACAGTTGTCCTCCTTATCAATCTATCTTATATCTCATGGCCATGAGACTGAAGTGTGAAGCGTGAAGCGTGAACCAAAACCAGCCTTGTTTTGGACCAGCTCAATTGCAGCACAACCAGGGACTGAAGAGGGTGGTGGTAGCAGCAGCAGCAATAGATAAGGTTAAATGAAAGAACCTCTCCATTGGGGATGTGGGATTTCAAATTTCAATGTCTTATTTGCTTCGTTAATGGCAGGGCAGGACCCATTATGCCTTCACTCCTGTCCATCCTGCGGGTTTATTTTGGCAGGGATTAGTGGGTCCTAAGTAGAATAGAAAAAGCAGTGAGCGATAAGTTTGAGAGGAAAGAAGCTCAATCCATTTTCTTTCTCAGAACACAGATCCCCATGGGATACAAGTGGGTTGTATTATTCAACATTTACTTGGTGGTTCTCATTCTCTTTGTTTAGTTTAAAGGGAGCAGTCTTGACTCTTGTTCCCCCTGGTGCTTTTCTCCTGCCATGTTTGCACATGGAGAGCTTGAGACCTGGAGAGGGAGCACTACTGTTGTTTATCTCGTTTCCATGAGAAGTAGGAACCCAATTTCTAGACGGCAAGTATCTTGGGTCCTACAGAGAAACTTCAGAAAGGAAGATGAAGTCCATGAACACTAATAACTGGCTGGGCTTCTCTCTGTCCTCTCACATGAACATGGAGATGTCTGCAGAGCCAAATCAACTCCAAGCTCAGTCCACTCCTGCTGCCGTGTCTTCTGCAGTGTCATGCAGCTTCTTCTTTCCTTCTTCCCACTTTTCTGGCTCCGGGATGTGCTATGGAGTCGAAGGGGAAAATGGAGGCTTCTATTCCCAGTTGTCTGT
This sequence comes from Trichopus zeylanicus subsp. travancoricus, assembly GCA_005019695.1. Taxonomy (NCBI): domain Eukaryota; kingdom Viridiplantae; phylum Streptophyta; class Magnoliopsida; order Dioscoreales; family Dioscoreaceae; genus Trichopus; species Trichopus zeylanicus. The sequence continues at coordinate 384,204 of RXID01015215.1, read as the reverse complement.
GATGCCACTCAAGTCTGATGGGTCTCTTTGCATCATGGAGGCCCTCACCAGGTCACAGCAAGAAGGTCTGCCTCCCTGAATCCCTCTCTTTCTTTCTTTAGCTTCTTCCAAATCCTATACAAACAAATGTCTCTAAAATGGCTGTCTTCTTATTTTTCCCTTTTGCTCTATGTGATGAAGGAATGGTGCCATCTCCATCTCCAAAACTGGAAGATTTCTTAGGTGGTGGTCCAAACATGGGGACCCATCAATATGGCAACAATGATAGGGAAGCAATGGCTTTAAGCTTGGACAGCATGTATTACAGCCAAACGCCGGAGCCTGAGGGTAACAGAAACCATTCCCACGCTCTCCTTCACCAGCAAGTGCAGCAGCAGCAGCAGCACCACCACCACCACCACCAATATTTTCAGCCATTACGCGAAGGTATGTGCTCTGGTCTACAAGGTCATGACATGTATCAGCAGCCATTGGAGGAGGAAACGATGGAAGATGATGGTATTCCAAGCTTGAAGAACTGGGTAGCCCGCCATTACGACGCGGGTGACCATGGCCTAGGTGGTGCAATGGGTTATGGGGACATGCATACTTTGAGCTTGTCCATGAGTCCTGCGTCTCAGGCTAGCTGTGTCACAGCTCCACCGCACGTCTCTCCTGCTGCAGCAGCAGAAACCATGCGCTTAGATGTATCCAGAAAGAGAGGAACAGGGAAAGGGGGGCAGAAGCAGCCTGTTCATCGGAAGTCCATTGACACATTTGGGCAGAGAACATCTCAGTATAGAGGTGTTACGAGGTAATTATACTATTATTATCCTAGTGCCATTGCTCATATTTTTCTGTTCCAATCTTGCTTTCTTTTGATTCGTATGGTACTATTGATGTTGTTTGTTGTTCTTCAATGCCCTGGTTTACTGATTTTGCCTTGTTCTTTACCAAGAATTACTTTGGCTATCTGAAGACGTTGTTTATGCACCAGGCATAGGTGGACTGGAAGATATGAAGCTCATCTCTGGGATAACAGCTGCAAAAAAGAAGGGCAGACCAGGAAAGGAAGGCAAGGTATGCAAGCACTGGTTCAATTTGTCTAAACATATCATATATCGATTTTCACTTCACTCTAAAATTATTGACATAACGCATGGTTTGGCATGTTTGTCATCATGGTCTACTGCAGTATACCTAGGTAAGCATTAATATTTCTTTTCCATAAATTGATCGTTCTTTTCTTTGCAAAGTCTGAAGGATGTTTTCAACGCTGTCTTTGTGCATTGTAGGTGGCTACGACATGGAGGAGAAAGCTGCGAGAGCATATGACTTGGCAGCCCTCAAATACTGGGGGCCTTCTACCCATATCAACTTCCCGGTATATGCTTGAACACTTTGAACTAGATGTTGATTCCTAAATGTCAGTAGTTGGTCTCAGAACTATGGTCTTAGGATGAGTTTCACGCAGTTGGAGAACTATCATGAAGAGCTCGAAGAAATGAAGAACATGAGCAGGCAGGAGTATGTGGCCCACTTGAGAAGGTAGAACATCTTATATACCAGTGATCAAGTTACATACTTACTGCAGAGCTTGTCTTCACCTTTATGGCATCTTTTGTAGAAAAAGCAGCGGGTTTTCGCGAGGTGCTTCTATATATCGTGGAGTAACAAGGTTCTTTCTTGCTATTACTATACGACATAGATTCGATCCTTGTTTGCAATCCTTTACAAAATGTCTGGTATTCTCTTGCTCTGCAGGCATCATCAACATGGTAGGTGGCAAGCCCGAATTGGGAGGGTTGCTGGAAATAAGGACCTTTACCTAGGAACTTTCAGTAAGTTTCTGCTGCTTGTTTTTGATGCCTTGTTCTACTTCTGTTTCTTCTCATAGCCAACTTGTAAGTCGGTATTTACAAAATGCATAACCGATGTTAATAATCAGTAGTTATTACTAGGAAATGTTTGGAGCTTCATCAGTAGATAGACTAGAAAATGGAAGCGTTTGGAGTTTCATTGGTAGATAGACCAGAAAATGGAAGCGTTTGGAGCTCCGTCAGTAGATAGACTAGAAAATGTTTTGATAACAGATGAAGCTAATCCTCAGGTACTCAAGAAGAGGCAGCTGAAGCATATGACATTGCCGCAATTAAATTTCGGGGCCTGAACGCCGTGACTAACTTTGACATCACCAGATATGATGTGGAGAAGATCATGGCTAGCAGCACCCTGCTTACAGCCGATCTTGCCAGGCGAAACATTACAATTGAAGCTGTGAGCGGTGCACCCTCGGCTCAAAAGAGCAGCGAAGAGCTTGAGGGAGCTGAAGAACACAACAGCAGTGGCTCTGACTGGAAAATGGTCCTTTATAATTCCCCTCAACAAACATCAGCAGCATCTCTTCCCCGCCTTGTTCCCATGGACCCAGGGTCCGCTGCACAAGCCATCATTGATTCTGGGAACGACAGGAATCCCCGCTTGTCAAACGCATCATCACTGGTGACTAGCTTAAGCAACTCGAGAGAGGGCAGTCTGGAGCGAAGCGGGCTCCATTCCAAGCCGCCTCCCATGTTCATTGGCGCCGCTCCAGTTGCTTCCTGGATTCCATCAGCCCAGCTAAGGCAAGCAGTTCCTATGGCTCACATGCCACTGTTTGCTGGCTGGACTGATGCCTAGCTTAGGAAAAAAGAGAAACAAGTCCTATAGTTCGATAAGGAAAAAAAGAAAGAGAGATTGTTTGTGTTGAAAGTGTCATGGTAGGACCAGCCATTTTGTTTCTCTCTACACAAAAAATGATGTAATAGGTAATGTGGGTGCCCCCGTTTAATTCAGAGTTCGACTTTCGTCTTTCAAAGTACATGGCAAAGATGATGAGTGCCTCAATAGGGTATTATAATCTTTGACCATCAACTCAAATCTTTTATGAAACCTCTCAATTACCAGCACCAACGCTCTCTTCTGTTTTTCTAGCTTTCTGGAAAAGCCTCCAGCATCGTAGCAATCTTTATTGGAATACTGAAGATCATGATGGTCTCTAACAATTTCTTAAGTTTTGGATGAGTTCAATTAGATTTGAGGGTGTAACCTTGAAACGTGTTTAGAAGAGAGAACGCTAATAAACAAGCCGTCCGTATATATGCTGCGTCTGTTGCTGAAGTTGCGCTTTGTCGTGGACATTGCGCTCGCCAATCGTGGGCCCAGAATTGAACACCTAATAGACAAACCAAATAAACGCCCTCGTCTTTTGAGAAAATTACCAGATTGCCCTCAGCTGCATCTCCCCGGTTATCTCTACAGTCTAGACAACATAGTCAAACGCGGCTCTATAAACATCTGACATACTAACGGAGTTAGACCATTTAAAAATAGTTACAATATCTGATATTAGACAGCTTGTTAGTATCTAAGCATTTATATAATTATTTAATTGTCACTATATTTTCGGACTGCTGTCCAATTTTTAAAAATAAAAAATCTACAAAAATTTCGAGAGTACTGATAATTTTGTGGGAAGAATGTATACAAGGGTTTCTTTATATATATATGCCACTAAAATTTTTTTAACATGTATGCAGCCAAAGTTTTTGTACCGTATTCTGTAGGAGTCCGTTTGGAACGGGGTCAAGGTCAATGTCAAGGTTAAAGGAAGGGATAAAGTATAAAACGCTAATGCGATTAAGTAAATCATATTTGGTTACTGATCTGGCTAACAGATGGTTAAAATTTTTTGTGGACAAAAATGCCCTCCGTAGAGTACTGTTGACATAGTACTGTTCATCTTTCTCACCGGCCGAGCTCGGGCGTGGAGTTGGCCGGCGGAGCTCAGGCGTGGAGCTCGCGCGGGCGGCGCCTGCTGCGTCATCGGCGGGAAAGGAGCTCCGCTACGGGCGACGGCGTCCCCGGGGGAGGGGGGGGTTGGATTGAAGGGGCAGAATAGTTCCCCGATCTGAACCGTTGATCGAGATCCGACGGTTCAGATCAAGTGAGGATATTTTAGTTAAAACCTGGTAAAAATTTAAATAAATAAAATAATATTAGTGTGGTCAAATTTTTAGTGTTTGAAATATAATCTGGTCAGGACGAGGTCAGCCTGACCCTGAACCCGTTTCAAACGCCCCCTAGAATATCAACTTTGGGTGAAACGCAATTTTGAGATTTTTCAGGGGTATATTGTGAAATAAAATTGACCCGATCCAATGTGGCAAAAAATCCTAAACGGCTAGACCGAACATCGTGAGCGCGCTCCATTTCTCCTTTTCAGGAGAGTGTGCACTCGCAGTCGTAACCATATTCGCTTCCTCTCTTTCTCTCTCTCGCTGTCCCCCGATCTCCCGTCCCTTCTCTTTTCCGCCGAAGCTCTAGAGAGCTTTATCCCGGAGAAATGTGGCGCAGCTGTGTGTCCCGGAGCCTTCGCCTTGCTTCGAGGAAGCCCTCGATTGGAGGCCGACAACCCGTTCACGGCGCTCTTTCCAGATCCCTCTCCACCGATTCGGTATTACTTGATCTTTGTTCTGGCCTTTTTAGCTCTTTTCCCCTTCAATCTCGTTGTGTGCTTGATTTCTCGCAGGGATACGGTTGATTTGCTCTTGTTTATGTGAAGATTTTGGTTATAATTTATGAACATCTTTGTTTTTGTTATTAGATTTTCGTTTGGATTTTTGAGCCGGAATTATTCTATGGCATCTGGAAGATATTTGAGTATTGTTTATGATTCGCTAAATCAGAGAGCCGATTTGTTATGTTTTGATCATCCGGCGAGCTTCGATCGTGAGATCAATTCTTATAAATTGATTTTTTTCTAGTATTTATTCGTTATCCATTGATTAGCTTGAATACTATTTGCTTCCGATGTGTTCAGAAGTCTAAGATTTTGTTGGATGTAGGTTGGTGCGCGGCCATCGTACACCATCGTGGATCACACCTATGATGCAGTCGTTGTAGGTGCTGGCGGTGCTGGGCTGAGGGCTGCGATTGGACTTTCAGAGCATGGATTCAATACGGCTTGCATCACCAAGCTTTTCCCTACTCGATCCCATACTGTTGCAGCTCAGGTATTGGAATTCTGTACCATTCTAATTGGTTGTCTGAAAATCTGCTTGCATTGCTTGGTTCTGTTTTAATTCTTCCAATATCATCACACTGCACCTAGTATTTTGAAGGAAATATTTGTCCATGTTGAATCTTGGTATATATTATCCAAATATGAAATACTTTGGAGTTCATTCATCATCCATTTCTGATAATGCCCTTGAAGTTTTAGCGATGTTTGTTATACTTTATGCTTATGGTGTGTTAATCCTTATGTCCACTTGCTTATTATGAAAATATTAGCTTGTTTCTCGTCCACCATTCTGCACTGTGATTACAACAAGCAATTAGGAATAAGCATCAAATCATTCTTCACTGCCTATAAGATCAATTGCATGTTTGAATCAGGTTACATGAACATGCTTTTTTTATTAAGTAGATGTGTTCTTATTTTTGAGAACTGAATAAATATGCAATCTTACAGACCTAAAGAAACCATAAACATCTCTCTAAATCTATCTGAATTGTTGGATTGCTTAACTTGATTGATTTCCTTTATTTGTGATTATTTTGGAATTCTAAATAGTGTTAATTGCTTTTCAAAAATGCAATGTAGGGAGGTATAAATGCAGCATTGGGAAACATGACAGAAGATGACTGGAGGTGGCATATGTATGATACAGTTAAAGGAAGTGATTGGCTAGGTATCAGCATTATATACAAGATGTTCTCCTTTTTTGGTAGCGTGTTTTCCACTCTTTTTTTTTATTCTTACATGCAATTTTTTGTGTGTTCAACAGGTGATCAGGACGCAATCCAGTATATGTGTAGAGAAGCCCCAAAGGCTGTAATTGAGCTAGAAAATTATGGGTTACCATTCTCACGAACTGACGATGGCAAAATATACCAACGTGCTTTTGGGGGCCAAAGTTTGAACTTTGGAAAAGGTATCTCTCTGAAACTCTCTTTGTTAACTGTGCCAATCACAATTTTCTCATCTGGCTCTTTTGTATTAATAGGTGGACAGGCTTATCGTTGTGCATGTGCTGCTGACCGAACTGGTCATGCATTGCTACACACACTTTATGGGCAAGCAATGAAACATAACACACAATTTTTCGTGGAGTACTTCGCATTGGATCTTCTTATGGATAAGAATGGTCAGTCACTGGCTAATATCATTATGTCCTTGTTACTTGCTGCCATGATTCTAGTTCAATATCCTAAGAATAATTTCATCTCAAAATTCACTATCGTTCATATCTCAGCTACATGCTTCTGGAAATATGTTATGGTATGCTTGAAAATATTCACTTTGTGTTATACGTTTCAAATGGAGGGGTGCATCTGGCTAATGTGTGAAGAAGATCTATGCTTATTCAATCATCTATATCATTGCCATTCTTGCCATTTTCTTGCACATTTATGAACAATTATTATTCCTTTAATTTGTTCTTACATTCATATGAGGAATACTAGTTACGTATTATCTTCTATGCTTTAGGGGCTTGCCAAGGTGTGATAGCACTCAATATGGAGGATGGGACCCTTCATCGTTTCTGTGCTGCTTCAACTATTCTAGCAACTGGGGTGACAATCTCTTCTGCTGAATCATCTTTCTTCCTTTTGATAGTAGTGGGTCGTGATTAGGACATCTATCTGATTCAGGGCTATGGAAGGGCTTACTTTTCTGCAACCTCAGCTCATACATGCACTGGTGATGGAAATGCTATGGTTGCACGTGCTGCGTTGCCCCTTCAGGTTTGTGAGTGGTTTCACTATGGTATAAGGTGCTATTTTTACTATCTATTTGCAATGAGAAACCAGTATCCTGTTTGCAGGACTTCGAGTTTGTGCAGTTCCATCCAACAGGCATATATGGTGCTGGGTGTCTAATCACTGAAGGTATTACTGTTTACTCCATTATTTTTTGTCTTTTCATTACGAGAAATTGTAATCAAGATGCTAACTTGTGATCCTTCTGTTTAACATCTTGTATGATTCAAATATCTTTATTTTTTGTAACATGGGTGTGAGAGAGACTCTTGGATATTCTGGTTTTGTTCTTTTAATCAACCATAATTTCCCTGGCAACGTTTAGGTTCTCGTGGTGAGGGTGGTATTCTCAGGAATAGTGAAGGTGAACGATTTATGGAACGATATGCTCCCACAGCTAAGGATCTTGCTTCTCGAGATGTTGTTTCAAGATCTATGACAATGGAAATCAGGGAAGGTCGTGGTGTAGGTAAGAATATTTGAATTTTGCAGCTAAAAAAGTTCATAGATGTGAGATGAATGTCTGACTGGTTATGTCACTTAAATTGTGCGTATAATTTTCTGGCTGACTTTTCAATAACAATGTTTCTAGCTTTCACCTTGAGCAACTCCATGACTTGCAATTTTGTGAAGCCATTGCTTGATCTTGAAATGATTTGTATGCAAATATTTTTTTGGGATTTAATTATTCTTGGAATCTGATCTTCCTCAGGACCCCTAAAAGACCATATATATCTTCACTTGAATCATTTACCTCCAGAAGTGCTCAAGGAAAGGCTTCCTGGCATTTCTGAAACTGCTGCTATTTTTGCGGGTGTTGATGTAACCAAGGAGCCAATCCCAGTCCTACCCACAGTTCACTATAATATGGGTGGAATACCCACAAATTACCATGGAGAGGTAATTTTGAAACTCCATCTTTTGTACTCTGATGACAACTTGTTCTACCTGTTATTTTGTTAACAATTTGCCAAACTACCTGGGTTTTGCTTTGTAGGTTGTTGACATTAAGGGTGATGATCCAGATGCAGTTATTCCTGGTTTAATGGCTGCTGGGGAGGCAGCGTGTGCATCAGTTCATGGTGCAAATCGGCTTGGTGCAAATTCCCTTCTTGACATAGTTGTCTTTGGTAGAGCTTGTGCAAACAGGGTTGCTGAGATACACAAGCCAGGCATGTTATTATTTGTGTGATTTATATATCATAAATCCTTTCAAAATTCTTTTATTGTCAAATTCATTTGATTTGTGTGTGATATATAAGGTGCCTGTTACCTTTGTAGGTGAAACACAAAAACCTCTTGAAAAAGATGCTGGAGAAAAGACCATTGCATGGTTGGACAAATTGAGAAATTCAAATGGTTCTCTTCCCACTTCTAAAATCCGTTTAAATATGCAGCGAATAATGCAAAACAATGCCGCTGTATTTCGGACACAAGAAACATTAGAAGAAGGTGTATGCTTAGCTATATTAGTGATCCATTTTTACCCACCGTTCATTTTTCGTCCATTGTATCTTAGACAGTTTCAGCTTATTTACTGACAATGCCAGTACAATTGCCTGAAATTTATTTTAGGTTGTCAGTTGATCGACAATGCTTGGGAGAGTTTTCATGATGTCAAAGTCAGTGATCGGAGTCTGATATGGTAGGTTTTTTATTCTTGTTTGTACTGATTCTTTTTTTGTTTGTAGATCTAACTTAAAGCATATGATAAATTTTGTTGCTGCAGGAACTCTGATTTAATTGAGACTATAGAGCTGGAAAATCTTTTAATAAATGCCTGTATAACTATGCATTCTGCTGAAGCTAGGAAGGAAAGCAGAGGAGCTCATGCCCGGGAAGATTTCACGGTAAGACCCAGTTTCAGGGCAATCTTCTTCTGGTTTTTCTCCCTTAATTTTCTTTTAACATGCCACATTTCCTATTTTCAGAAAAGAGATGATGAGAACTGGATGAAGCACACATTGGGGTTAGTATCTATGCCTTAGTGTGTTTTCCAATGATATCATATGAGTCACTACCTTTGCTGCCTGTCTTGTATTTTTTGTTTTTTTCCTTCCATGGCCAATTTTTATGAATGCCATGTGAACCATTTAATTTGATATGAAGAATGAGGTTCCCTTAATGATTGTCATTTGACATCATTCTCTTTAGCATTAGTTTGAGGCTTTTTTTCAGAGCACACACCCCAAACAGGAGCTGAAACTTCTCTATTGACTTGTATTGGCAAAAACTGCATACAAATTTGGTAACTTGCCTTGACCAAAACCTGGTTGATCTCAGCTAGAATTGTGTGGGTTGCACCTCTGGTATGGGATCTTCTCAGCTTACCTGAGTTGCAATTGAGATAAGAAAATCTGTTGGTCTCTTACTCTTGCTTCCTTACGTGAACTAATGATAGACGTTATGTAGCCTTATCTAGTTATCATTATATTAAAATGATTATGAAATCTTAGGCAGAAACTCATGCCATTTTAACCATTTCACTTTCTTTAATTTCTTATGAACTGTGAAGACTGCACAGAAAACTTTTGGTACTCTTTTAGTTTAGTATGAAGTCACAAGCTGGCTGGATATAACTGATATCACACTTCACTTTGATATCATGAATAATCATATATTTTCAAGCTTTCATTGCTTTTATGGCTCTTACTGTGGAAATTCTGCTAGGTTATATCCTATAAAATGCATTTAGCTGTACGCTTGGTGTGCCTAACATTCTGTTCAAGTGCATTTATCAGAATAATCAGGACTCTATGATGTTTCACAGGTATTGGGAGAATGAAAAGGTCAGGTTAGCATACAGGCCTGTGCACATGAACACATTGGATGATGAAATCGAGTCTTTCCCTCCAAAAGCCCGGGTTTATTGAAATTTCACGACGGTTTCTGCAAATTTCATCTCTTCAAATAAAAATTGGAGCATTGTTTCCATAAAAGAAATTTTATATGAGAGCCTGCTTTTGTGTGCAGCAGATCTTTCTATCTTTGAGATGTGGATATTCCATGGAAAGGCCAAAAAACTTTTGATATGTAAGCCAGCAACTTTTTCTTTTCAATTTTACAATCAGTGTTTGAATTTCAAAAAATAAGTTATTGGAAATTGTATCTTGTCTGTTTGATGTTTCTGATTTTTTTCAATATTTCTTTTATTTGTGCCCTTTTCCCATTTCATCCAGTATTTATGCTGTAAAATGAACAGGGTAATTTTCATCTCAGTTTGCTAAACCAGACAACTGGTTTTTCTGGTAATTGTTTAGGGAGAATTTGATTGATTCTTATTTGTTTCTCATTTTAGGTACACTACAGAATGAAACTCAAGCATGTGTTTGAATCTGGATTTCTGTTTCCAACCTTTTGGATTCCAATAGGTTTGATTTTAGGGATAATTATGCATAACTCCTGTAATTAGCTTTAATTACGCATAATCCCCTGTAATTTTTGGAATTATCCACATTCTCTATTTTCGAAAATATTTACCCACACCTCTGTTTGTTATTTAATTAAAATTTTTTCAAAAAATTCAGATTTTACTCTCGGTTATTTTACACATACATCCTTGAAAATTTATTTTTTTATATTTAACATCCTGAAATTCGATTTTTTGCAAATAACACCCCGAAATAACTCAGATTTATAAAAAAGTCCTCGAAATTCAAAATTTTGCAAATAAACCCTCGGAAATTATGCTGATTTACAGAAAAGTCTCCGAAATTTGGATTTTTGCAAATAACACCTCGGCGCGGGCGGGTGTGGAGGCGGAGGCCGGCGGACGTTCCGCTCCCGCGTGTCGGGGACGGAGGCCGAGGCCGGCGCGCTCGCGTGCCGGGGACAAATGACCTTGGCCTGGGCCGTCCGCGCCCGTGTGTCGGCGGGCCGACCTCGGCCTCCGTCCCCGGCACGCGGGAGCGAAACGGCCTCGGCCTCCACCTTCGCTCCCACCTTCGCTCCCACTCCCTCTGTACCCGGCGCGCGGACGCGGATTTTTGCAAACAACACTCCAAAATTATTCAAATTTATAGAAAAATCCCCGAAATTCGGATTTTTGCAAATAACACCCCGAAATTATTCCGAATTACAAAAAGGTCCAAAATTTTCTTATAAAACCCTCTTCTTCCTGTAGTTCTAAACGCATCCTGCGCCGCCGCCGCTCTGCTCTGCCGCCGTCGCCGTTGCTCTCCATGCGCAGTGAAAGTTTTAAAATTTCAAATTACAAATTACAAGTTTACTATTTTTACATTTAAAAATAGACCACCTTTAATATTTTTCTTTATAAATACGTCCAAATTTTATTTATTTTATAAGTAAATTTTACAAATAAATTATCGAAGGTTTCAAAACTTAAAATTTAAAATTACAAGTTTCATATTGTACATTTACAAATAGATCCCTTGATTTTTTTTAAAATAAATCAATATTTTAGTCATTTTTAATATTAAATTTCACGGAAAATACAGTGAAAGTTTTAAAATTTCAAATTACAAATTACAAGTTTACTATTTTTACATTTAAAAATAGACCACCTTTAATATTTTTCTTTATAAATACGTCCAAATTTTATTTATTTTATAAGTAAATTTTACAAATAAATCATCGAAGGTTTCAAAACTTAAAATTTAAAATTACAAGTTTCATATTGTACATTTACAAATAGATCCCTTGATTTTTTTTAAATAAATCAATATTTTAATCATTTTTAATATTAAATTTCACGGAAAATACAGTGAAAGTTTTAATTTCAATTTCAAATTTCAAGTTTACTATTTTTACATTTAAAAATAGACCACCTTTAATATTTTTCTTTATAAATACGTCCAAATTTTATTTATTTTATAAGTAAATTTTACAAATAAGTCATCGAAGGTTTCAAAACTTAAAATTTAAAATTACAAGTTTCATGTTGTACATTTACAAATAGACCCCTTCAATATTTTTATTTATAAATAAGTCTATATTTTTTATCATATTTTAAGTAAAATTTTACAAAAAAGACATTAGTGATTTTTAAATTTATAATTACAAATTTAATATTTATACATTAAAAAATAGACCCTTAAATTTTTTTTTATAAAATAAGTCTAAATTTTTTTTAAAACTAATTTTTACAAATACACCCCTCGCCGGACCATCGCCGGCCGGCGTCCGCGCCCGCGCGCCGGGGACGGAGGCCGAGGCCCGACGGCGCGCCGGCACGCAGGGGCGGAACGGCCTCGACTGTGGCCGTCCGCACCGGGTTTCGGCGCGCCGGCGCCCCGGCCTCCGCCTCCGCTCCCGCCCGCGCCGGGGTGTTATTTGCAAAAATCCAAATTTCGGAGACTTTTCTGTAAATCGGAATAATTTCTGAGGGTTTATTTGCAAATATTCGAATTTTCGAGGATTTTTTTTGTAATCTGAGTTATTTCTGGGTGTGTTATTTGTAAAAAATCGAATTTCGGGACGTTAAATATAAAAAAATAAGTTTTTAGGGGTGTATGTGTAAAATAATCGAGGGTAAAATCGAAATTTTTTGAAAAAATTTTGATTAAATGACAATGTGTGGGTAAATATTTTCGAAAATGAGGGGTGTGGATAATTCCGGAAATTACGGGGGTTATGCATCATTAAAACTAATTACGGGAGGTTACGAGTAATTATCCCTTAAATCAGGATAAGCTGGTTTACATTAGAGAAGTGGCCGATTCCTCCGTTTTTCTTTTTTTTTTTCAGCTTATCTTGGGACGAGCCACTTGTGGAGTATGCTAATTTATTATATTTTATTCTCAAATTAAATATACACTCAGATTGTGAGGCTGTCAGGATGAGAAACCAGAAACAAGTAATGAAGTTGCAGGGTAGAGGAAAGCATTCCTGCCGCTTGGATACGGATGTTTTCTGCTTGAATTGGTCATGGATAACACGGGTGGCATTTCGATCACTCTCTGACAAATGAGAGTTATATAATTTCCGCCTCCGAAAAATCAATTGAGCAACTCTCGGGGCCCATTTGAGTTTGAATATTATTGTTTTTATTTTACACCCAATTGAGGATGTTTCAGAATATTAGCGGGACGAAAAAAAGGGCCACCGATTTCCATTGAAATCATGAGAATCACTGAGTGCCTATTTGGATGAATTTGAAAACTTTAAAATTAAGAAAAATTAGAAAAATTTAAAATCTAATTTCCTAATTTTGGTGTTTAATTTGATTTCAAAATTTAGAATTTAGAGAATTGAATAATTTTAATCCCCTTTCAATTCTGATTTTAAATTCTGAAAATTTTGAGAGAAATCTTCCCTATTTTGGGTGGGACTTACAAAAACTTTCTTCCTAGATTTTCGATTGAGGACGATCGAGGAATTCACGTGATTCCTTGATTTTCTTTCCCTGAGCTATTTTTTCTCGATCTCCCCGAACTTTTTCTTCCTCGAGTTGCTGTCTAATCTCACCGAGCTTCTTCTTCCCCAATATCTCTGAGCTTCTTCTTCCAGTAGCCATTGTTCAACCTCCCTAAGCTTCTTCTTTCCTCAGTCGTCACTGTCTAATCTTGCCCAGTTTCTTCTTCCAGGAGCTTCTCTCCGACCTCCTCGAGCAACCCGCTATTTGCTCTCCTCTCTTCTCATTGTGACCCAATCTTCTTCCTCGAGCAACTCCAGTGCTTCAGCTCGAGAGCCAGTGCTTTTCGGCACCATTTCTCCTGAGATCTGGTGCTACTCAACTCCGGTTTCAACCTGTTCGTGCTCTCCTCTCTTCCCATCACGATCTTAAGTTTCTTCCACAAATTGCAACTTTCAGGCTACTTAGGTTCATCTAGATCTTCTCGTTGTCGAAATCCATTAGGTACTGATATTTTCTTTCATTTTTTAGTTTTTTTTTTGGAGTAGGCCAAGATTGTGAATCATTTGAATGAGCATATTAAGTATGCACTCTTGAGGATTCATGATAACAAGTGCTTGCTAAGGGCAAATTTTTTGAGAGAATTGATGCTGGGAGCCTATTGGTACTTATCGTTAGCGTATCTACTTTGAAATCATTGAAACTTCTCATGTTAACAGCCTAACTGTTCTTTTCTAATTTGATTTTTTTTGACATGGTTTATTTTTACCTTAATCATGTCTGTATGTATCCACAGATCAAGTTTGTTTACTTATATGAATACTTCAATTAGATATTAATGGTGAAATTATTGCTATTAGAATTAGTTAGGTGCATTCATAATTATTCTGGGCCTTTAAGATATTGGAGATTATATTGATCTTTTGCAATCTTTAATTGACAACATTTGGCTTTGCAGGGGCTTTATGAATGCGTTTGGTTTGGAATTATGATCAGAATCATCCTATCTTGATCAGTCTACCATCCAAATACTGAAAAGATAATCAGACTATTTTTACGTTACTTTAAAAAGTAAATTGTCATACTATCCTTATATTTATTCATTCAAATCTTAATAAATAATACACCCAAAGACATAAAAGTTCAAAAAAAATTAAACCATTCATTAGCCAGACTAGCATTCAAACACCAAAAATTTGACTATACTATCGTTTTATATTTTAATCTTGATCTTGAGTTTGAGCTTGAGTTGATCTTGATCCCGAACCAAATGGTGTCTAGAGTATTTATAAGAGAATGTTGTCCAATAAAGTAATATGCAAAACATATAAAATTGGAAGATTAGGTTAGGTCTCTTTTATTCTTTGTTGGGTGGGTTAAGTAGAGCATCTAATGTTACATATTTCTATGGGAGCATGAAGTATTCATAAATTTTAACTAGCATGGTATTTAATTTTTATAGTCCATTTCTTATCATTTAATACTTTTACTAATTAGAGGAACTCTTGGATGCTGCTAATCTCCTCATAGTTTAGTTCTTCTTTTCTATTTTTTTATGTCAATCCTGAAATTATTGTAGGTTAAGAATGTAAGGGTAAATAATTTGCAAACTCCCAATCACCTTTAAATATGGAAAAGTTTCATTCAATTATATGTCTAGTTTAGGCACCCATTTGATTTTGGTTTTTGTCATTTATGTTTTAGGATATTATTCATTTACTGTCTCAGAAAGTCATTTGTTTGCTTTTTTATAAGGCTCTTATGTTTTCACTTCTCTCTTGCATTTTATCCAAGAACAACTAGTTTGTGGTTCTATTCTTTGTTATCAATGATATCTGACTTGCAGATTTTTCTATTTAGTTGTACTATTTTTAATTGAAGTTTCATTTTGAAATAGGTCTCGGTTCTTAAAGAAAGAGTGAATATTGCTAGCAAAACACTGAGCAGGTCTATTCTTGTTGATTAATACTTTAGTTTGTTCATTTCATGTTGTCTTTTGCTTATTTTACTGTTGAATGCATAGGCTGAAAGCTACATATTGGAAACAATAATTTGGTACTCTTGAAGAAGTTTTCAGGTAATTTTTAATTTTAATTATGTACTACCTTCTCATGGAGGTCCATGCCTAGAGCATGTTATAGTGTTATTAATAACAATAGTTCTTATATCTATTTTAATTTTTCTAGTGTGGATTAGAGGAGATGCAATAAATACACCGCCATAGGTGAAGACACATAGAACTTTCACGGTTGATTTTTTCCCTCTTTTATTAAATATGCTTTTTGACTGATTATATTTTTCAATGGCATATAATTCTATGATTTGAGTTACCTGTACTTCTGATTGATTTTTTCTTATACTGTTATTATTATATATTATTGGTGGGTTTGTAAATTTTATTTGGATATATTTTATTATTATGTTCTACTTGTAATGTTATTAAGTTATATGAATTCTCTATGATGGCATGTTTATGCTTATGTTTTGGAAGTCTAAAGATTTTTAATACAATTTTCGCTTTGACAAATGTTTGATTATTAGATAGATGATAATAACTTAGAATTGTTAACCATTCAAGCTACTAGATATTATTATTTGATAACTTTATATTTGATAGTTTGAATGATGATTAGAAAAAGAAGAAATTGATTGAATATTGAATCGGTAGTAAATAGACACTCTAAAGGTGGTAACCTTCAAAACAGATTATACAGTGGGGGAAGTAATTATTTAGACTATTTAAGGATAGATATTCCCATATTTATGAATTTAGTTAATGTATTGAGGGACCAAAATTTTTTACGTCATACACGACATGTGACTATCGAGAAGTACCTTGTGATGTTTTGCATTATGTTGATTTCCATTCAAGAAATAGAAGCATGAAGATGGTTATAGTGAGATAAATGGTCGATACTTCAACCTGTGCCTTAGAGCTATATATGGTACCAAAGAGTAGTTCATGTTTTAGGTAGCCTTTTCAACGTATCCTATCATAAAGAATAACCCTAACTACTTTCTGTGGTTTAAGGTATATTGTTCACAATTGTTATTTTTAGTTCATTCAATATTTTTTATTAATATTTGGTTGCATTTTACGTTAGATTACATTGGACTAATTGATAAAATACATGTGCATACTAGAGTTCTATCTAATATGATTGCACGTTTTCGTGGGTATAAAGATATTAACAAAATATGTTAACTGCAATTGATACTAGCCTACGACTTTTGTATGTTTTGGTAGAATGGAAGAGATCGCAAATGACTTTACTATTCTAAGAAATACTATTACTCGACCTTCTCCTGGTGTCTGAAACAGATAGAAAGTATTAATTTTTATTAATAACTATTTAGTGCATTAATGTAGTGTAGTGATCAGATTAATCTTATTGCATGAAAATATTATCTTTTCGATGTCGGCTACACAATAATGACTGACTTTATTACACCTTATATGAGTGTTAGATACCATATGAAGGATCAATTTGGACAACCACCATAAAATACAAAGAAATTATTTAATTACATGTACACATCCCCGAGATCTAAAGTAGAACATGCATTTAGTATTTTGAAGAACTATTTCTGTATATCAGATGATATTCCTTTCTTTCTATTCAAAATCCAAGTCGATATAGTATATGCATGTGCGGTCCTTCACAACTATATCATGACAGTTGATCTAGATAACGAAATATTGAATAGGGTGGTGAATGTCAATGGAGAGGAAAAGGGAGGCATGGAGGATAAAACAGAAGAAGAACCATTGTATATTGGTCAAACAGTGAGGAAGCAATGTCAGAAGAACCTCCAATGGATTTATTTGAGAGATAATATAGCAGCTGAAATGTGGGAAGTTTACAATGATTACTAGGATTTAATTATGATTGGGAATATATCTTTATTAGCCTATATGACAACTTTTGAGGGGAGATTTTGAAATAGAAAATGAAATACAATTTATGATTATAAACACGATCAAACCCTAATATACATTTCAAAATAATTATATTCAAATTATCGATTAATTTTAATCAATTATTAATAAACCATAAGTGTAATAATGTAAATAAAGATAAAGAAAAAAATTCACCGTGATTTTTACCTAATTCGATGACTAATTATGTTTACTCCATAGCCCCTGTCTCATTCTTGAGAATTTGAATCACTTTACTAGTGATGTTATTTTTTAAGGCAAAGCCAATCTTTTATATCTACTTACAAATCGCAAGTGTTGTCTCCTTTAGGTGAAACCATACTCATCACTCTGTTAGGATAAAATCACACATGCACAATCAATCTCTCCAACTAAGAAAATTCATTCCACACCAAAGTTATTGTGCTTTCACACTCATAATATCTATGAGTGCTATAAGTGTTTAGAAGTGAAAATGAAAAAAATGATATATTTTAAGACTCACTATAAGTTCACTCAAAAGCTGAGAATAAGAGCAATGATGATTTGCTTTGAAATTAGAAAGTTTAGAACATTTCTTAGTTAAAAGATATAAGAACTTGATCTCTTTTCTAAATGATAGATGAAGTTGTAAAACTCGTTAAAAAAAGTCCATCCAAACCTATTTATATCTTTGGAGACAAAACAAGCTGTTGGACGTAAAATTTCACCATTTGACTTGCTCCAATGGTAAAAAAATAAATCGTTAATTGCGCAAAAAACTTGAACTGATTGTCTATTTTAGACAATCGAATGTCCTATATTATAGCGTTATTATAGAATTACTTTAACAGTATTATAGTAATACTATAGCAATGAAATTCCTACAGAATCTTGTGCACTCTAAACAAAATAATCTCAAAAATAATTCTTCGACTCGAATAAAATAAATGAAAATATAAACTTATGAGTTTGGAGTCGGTCTAACATCTTGAATATTTTTTGAGCTTCCAACTTGATCTTTAAGTTTCATCTCTAATTTATTATTTTCTTTATCTTCGAACTTTAATCTCGAAACTCGATTTTTCATAAACTTGGATGATCAAAGTAAATTCTGATATTTATCAAAACTTAAGAAACTTGTTAAATACTAGTTTGATCATCATCAAAATTCAAAGGAAAACAGTCTTGTAATATGTATTATGGACATATTGGCATATTACTTGTTTTATGTGATTTTACATGCTTTGATATTTACTTATTTAGTTATTACTTGTTTAATTCTTATTTATAATTATTTGCTAAAACCCTTGTTATTGTTTCAAGGTATGGATTCAGATGAATCTGTACATATAGACTCTAACTCTTTTGCTAACACAATTAGTCATGAATTGGATATTGCTATCATCGAACAAAAAAGAAATAGGACCGTCAGACAACCTAAGAGCCTTAAACCATATAAGTTGTGGTATAAGATCTACTCTAAGTTTCTCATTAGATTTTTGACTAAACAAGTACATGTAGATTTAAAATAAAATAATTCTTTCAAGAGACAAACATTCATGGTCGCTGCAATAACCATTAATGCATAGTTTAATACCGACTTCACCACCGACAACATGGAAGGACATTATGAGAAGATCTTGAAAAAACATGTTGCAACTATAAAAAAGGTAGAGACATTTAGTGGGGTGGGCTAGATTAAGGATCAATAAACTTTATCTATTTCATTGTGTTCAAATTATATTGTGAGTTCATATTATCTTCAACATATTCTAAACTTAAACTTGCATCAAATCCCCAAGGCTAAACAAATTCTGAACAAAAGCAAAACCCTATATGATCAGTTACTATTGATTTGTGGGTCAGACTATGTTATTAGCAGTATAACTAAATCTACATTTAATAATAATGGCAAGTGGGTTGATATAGATGAAACCAAAGAGCATACCTCTCTAGGTGAGGATGCCTCTAATGCACCCAGTACAGAAAGGCCTTTTACTAGGAACAATGACACATGTCAAATTAAACACAAGGGACTAGCCTCTGCTCTAGGGGATACATTGAGACAACAAAAATAAAAGAAAAAAATATTGATCAAATAATGATGGAAGAGCTGATGTTCTGTATGTGTGATGTTGTATGTGCTATCTCGATAGCTAGAAAGGATGCATGGAAGAAATCCATGTATCCAATGTTGATGAGATTCAAAGACGAGCAATTTATTGTTGCCTTTCTGAAATATGCATGTAAGCACTTACATGTGAACGGGTTGATAGTATAATATTTGTTATGGGCATGGATGATGAGACTAGAATTAAGTGGTTGGAAGAGTTTCTCGATAATGCAAATGTGTAATGCATGCACCTTATATGAGTAGTTCTCTTATATCTATTTTATGCTCATATATATTATACATAACTAATTATGACTCTATAACCATGTATGTTGCTTGTTATTATTAGAATTAACTTATGTTGTCTTTGTTTGACATAACTCTATGGTGGACATAAGTTATATTACTTTAGTTCTATATTTATGTTGAAAACTGAATGTGTATATTTGTCTTATTATGTTATTGCCTTATTTGTGTCTTATTCTATATTGTATTTTTGTCAGTTGATGTTTATAAAATATTTTCAAGATGTGTTACTATGTTGTGTTCCGTGAAAGATGTCCAGGTATTTATCTTCATGGTCAGATTGTCATGATCAAGTCAATGGATTTTCAGGTAATTATTACAAATCTTATTCTACTTTAATAATGGCAATTCAAGCTCTAGAGAAATATGAAGCAAGAACAAGAAAGAAAATTATTGTAAACCTTGAGCTAGATCAAATTCGAAAGAAGAAATTATTTTCTTATATTATCATCTAAGTTAAAAAACTATTATATTATTCTTATAAGTTACATGACTATTGTGTACTTGTATATTTTTAATTATGAACATATGGATAAATCTGATATGTATTTTCAATTATATGTCAAGATTTTTCAAATTTTTCTTATCAAATTTTATATGTATTCAATTATATGTCAAAATTATTTGATGTTTTTTTATTTTCTTACTAAATGTATTTCTCTACTGCAATGTTTTGATAAGCAACCAAAGGCTTGGTAAGTCCAATTCAATTTTGGCATACAGGTACGTGACCAATTATGTGAGGTTAAGTAATGTATGATTGTTCAGAAAATTTGAGTACTTGATTATGTTATATTGTCCACATAATATTGCACTTATTGCTGTGATGGAAGATGCTATTCAACTTGGATATTTGATAAGGTTTTCAATGTTGTTCCTTTTTGTATCTAAATATGTGTTTTCTGATGGTAAAATATAATGTTGTTTATTCTTTAGATTGATGAAAATATAAATATAGTGATTAGTATGTAGAGAAAATTCCACTACTTGTAGAGTAGGTATTTCACTATGCAAAGACCATATGCAACATCTTCAAAACATTTTATCAATGCAATGAATCATGATTTCCAAGTCAATGAGATGTTGAGGTGTGGAACAAGACTGATTTATCAGAATATGGTAAGAGTATTGCTTCCTAGCATCAACAAGTGTATTAATAAGTAGCGCATCGAATATTGTTTTCAATGATACTTTATAATGAAAGGAGTTTGAAAAATACTTGATTTTCAATGTAAAAGTAATTACAAAATGCTCTATATTGTAATGAAAATCTGATTTCATAAGCCTTAACCATTATAAGAGAAAAACTGTGGTTTGAAATTTTTGGCCTATTTTTAATTTAAAAATATTTCTATAACCTTCCATTTTTTGGTCCATTTTGAAAATTTTTATTCTTTTTTCAAATGAATTTAGTAAATTCACTTACTTAAATCTTTTACATGGTTCTATTTTCTTACAAATAAATCTTTTTTCTTAAGAAGTATGTATTTTTTACTTTATAAAAAATTTCAGAAAAATTAAATGATAGAATTATATAACCCTCCTCTTCTGGGTCATTTTTGTAAAATTTTCTTAATTTTTAAATTAATTTACCTGTTTTAATTTTAAAATTTTCAATTTCTTATTTAACTAAAATTAAATCATTTTTAAACAATTATAATTTAAGTTTATCAAATTATTTAACTTATTAGATAAAATATATTAAACAAATTCTGAATTAATTTTATTATATTCGTATAATTCTCCATTTATGAGCCATTTTAATAATCATATTAATTTTTAACATAATAAATCATGTTTCTAACAAAATATGTATTTAATGTTTATAAAAATATTTAACAAGAAAAAAATATATTAAATAGATTCCAAATTAATTATATTATAATTATTGAATCCCGATTTTTGGCCATTTTTAAAATTTATATTAATTTTTAATAAATGTACCATTTTCTAATATTAAATATATTATATTATTTTATTTACTTATAAATAACGCATCATTTTTTAAAAAATAGTATATATTTTATGTTTATAAATTATATTTATATTTTTTTAATATTTTGTACCAAATTTAATATTAGATTTACTATATATTTTTTTTACCTAAGAATAAATTATCAATTTCTCAATTTTTACTTCAAATAAACACTGAAATTTAAGTAATCGATGAAATTGGACAATTTTATTTACTAACCAAAAAATAAGATTTCAAAATTAAAGGAATTAATTAATTTTTAATTTCACCTAAAAATATTTATTTAAATACTAAAATTATTTAATTTTAATAAATTTTTTTATTGTTCAAATTTAAGAAAATTGATCAGTTGTTGAACGAATTGGGAACTCATCCAAAAAAAAGCGTTACCCTCCAGTCTTGTCGCCCAAATCCAGCCCATTCAGCACTCTCTCTCTCTCTCACACGCACACACGCACGTATCGACCAATCCAGTAAAAAATGGAGATTTCTCCAACCTCATCTGCACGGCCAAACCTCTCGCCACTGTTCCTCCACCATGGCCGCGCTCCTTCTCTCTTCTTCGTGCTCTCTCCGGCGAGCTCCACCTCCCTTCCGCTCCAATTCAGGGATTTCATCTCGGATCCAGAACCAAAGGCGCCGCCTTTTCTTCGTCATGCCTAAATTGGAGAAGAAGCTCTCGGAAGCTGCCTGTCGAGATGTGGTCCTTTGGTTCATGGAGGAGAGGAAAGATGATATTACAAAGCGGGCACATGAATGTTGTTGGCGTCATGATAATTGTTTTTTCTTGTTTGTTAAACTCTCCTGTTCATGCCTATAAATCATTGATCCAATTGCTTTCAGTGGAATATACACAATCACAAGGCATTTGTTGAATATCCGAGTTCTATAATTACCTTGTGATATAACTGTCACTTATGTGAGATGTTTAGCGGGACTTGATACAATTTGGCTTAACAGGTAAATAGTTTTTTAACGGAAGTGTAACTTGTTTGTGTCGCCACTCTTTTAGTTTTGGAATAACAAAAAAATTTTATTTGGATACATATGCCTTCATTTTAGATTCTATGAAAATACTTTTACTTGAGAATGTCTTGTTGTTCTGTTCAGGTCCGTGGCGCAACCCAAAGCGAAAAATGATCTTCTGTTTGAGACAACAAAGCTGAGCACTCCCTCGGGATATGTCAGTCCCATAGTTTTATGTGTTGCAACCTTTGGCACAATTGCTTGGATGAGCGGATTCTTTCTTACACTAGATGCTATTTTTTATCACTATTTATAGATAGGACTCTCAGCGAACCTAAAGGTTCATTGGATTTACGGATCGATTTTGCTAAAATTTCATTTAAGGAAGTGGGGGAAACTGAACCTAGTTCTTCTAATTTGGATATTTGGTTGGTCTCAGAAGTGGGAAGTCCAGTTCCCACACCAGTTCACTTTTCCTGGCCTTGGTTCCGGAAAACAAAAGACAAAGTCGCCGGTTTTCACGTAACTCGGGACAGAGCAGGCTAATATTTTGAATTCTGTCACTTCTCTGTCCTGATCCCTTTTCTGCAGTGAGGTTAGGGTTTCTCTCACCTTAGTGTGTTGCTCGCTACGTTGATCATTGATGGGAAACCTCTCACTCGCCCTACTGATCGCCCCGCTGATCATTAGCGACCCCCTCTCGCATGGCGTGCTGCGAGTTCCGCTGATCACTGACAACCCCCTCTCACATGGCAGGCTGTGAGCTCCGCTGATCACCGACTCCCTCTCGCATGGTATGTTCTGAGCTCCGCTACCTGCGACCTCCATCCGCACGGCATGTTGTGAGCCCGCTATGTGCTTCTCTCACCGAACCCAAGGCTGCAACGGGAGGGTGATCCTGATTTCAATTAGGTATTCTATCTTGATCTTAATCTATTTTATTTTTTCTTTTGCAATTTTTTAAAAAAAATTTCCATCTTGTTCTTCTGATTTAGTTTTTTGCCCGAATTTTATATATTTGTGATTGTACTTTTTGATATCTTTTTTTAGTTTGTGATTTCACGATTTTTCTGCAATTTTTGCTGATTTTTGGAATAGAAATTGTGATTTGAAGGTTGCGATCACGGGAGGAAGTTGCGGATTTGAAATTATTGTGAGAGTTTTTTTTTTCTGTTTCATTTTGTGGTTTATATGTGTCTTTTTGGGGAGTAGAAATCATTATTTCTAGTGTGATCTGTTGGAGTTTAAGAATTGAACTAAAAAAAATGTGAGATGACAAGGAAATTTTTATGCTTGAGCTTATTGGTCAATTCCTGTCCTTCCATCTACTCTGGTTAGATGCCATTCAGTAATTGTAACATGTTTGGCTACATTCCGCACAATGCACTGTGAGCTGGTGTAAAACTTTGTAGACGTGATCTTACATGAAAGACTACAATTTATTTACTTGACTTTCTTAACAGTACTTTCTACTTAATGAAATCCTATGCTTTGTGTGTTATATGTTTGGATAATAGTTTGCCTTTGTATAATAACAAATTTGATCATAAGACCAAAAAACATTGAAAAATTCAAACACACATAATTTGAATGAATCTATGATTGGATTACGTTAGCTAACAAGAACTAATAACTAAAGTTTATTCCATGAGCTTGCGCATTTCTTTGACAAGTACAAAGATAAGGAAATCAAATGCTAAAGTACATACACCATTAGAGAATTTAGAAGAACATGAATTTGGTCTCAACAAATACGAATCCGCCATCATGTTCTTTTGAAAGGACAGTCTGATGATGTAAATGCTCCCATGCAGATTTTCTGACTGGTTCACTGAGAACCAGGAAATCCTTGAGCCGCTTTCTAGTACAGGATACATAGCTAGACTGATTAGGAGATGATATCCATATGCAGCTCCATAACATTGCATGCACATTGCAAGTAGCCAACTCCAACTTGATCGAAAATCCATTCTCATCCGCACAAATGGTGTCTACATCTGTATAAAATTTCATTGTTTGTTTGAAGAGTCTATCTATTTGTATGATTATATAATTACTTTAATTTTTTTTATAGGCTTGAATTGTTTGAATAACTACTTTTCATTTTGGGCATTTACTTCGTTGGACAATATGATTGTTTTTGTGTATTATTTTTCTTGGTGTTAAAAACTGTTACATTTTTTCTGACTCCAAATACAGTTGATTTTTTGCCATTGGATAAAGGTAATGCTGATTTTATTGTAGATGACAATGAAATTTCCAAAAAAAATAATGAAAAAAATAGAAACATGTGAACTCTTTGGTGGGTTGATTTTGGATTGGTTTTAATGGGTTGTGATGATTCTCGAATTTACTCAAATATTTAAAAAGCATTTTTGTGCAACCATATTTGAAATTTATTTCAATAGGAAATACTTTTGAATCCCTAGTACTTCACTATTTATATAAGTTGGAGTTTTTTTAAACTTAATTCCTACTTAGATTTCTTTTCAGTCCATGTTGACCGTAGCTTTCTACCTTAGTTTTCGGTTGATTTTAACAAATTGTGATGATTCTCTAATATATTCAAGTACTTGAAAGGTACTTTTGTGCACTCATATTTGAGATTTACTCAAGTACTTAAAAGATGCTTTTATACATCTATATTTGAGATTTATTTAATTACTTAGAAGGTACTTTTGTACACCTATTTTTGAGATTTACTAAGTACTTAAAAGGTATTTTTGTACAACCATATTTGAGATTTATTTGAATCTGATGTAGGTAATCTGAGTTTTCTTTTTCATTATTCTTTTCCTTCATTATTTTAACACTCTGAGCTCTCTTTTATCTTTATTATTTCAATATTTATAACATGTTATTAATCTTTTCTAATGAAGGATACCGAGTTTCCTAATTTTTAGAATGTATCAATGACTGAATCTACCCAAGACATATCTGTAGAGACCTCAGGCAAAGCAAAAAATAAAAAAACTCCAATAAAAAAATGGTTTTCGATATACACCGAGTGTATGATTGTTTTTTTCATAAAACAAGTGAATGTAGGACTTCGTATTGAGAAGTCCTTCAAGTAGGTTGCTTTTGATTCATATGTCACTCATGTAAATAATTAATTCAATGAGAATTATATGTGGAATATGTCGAAAGCCATTGTTGCACTTTTGAAAAAAGTATGCTATTATTAAAAAAAAACTAAGAATGCTAATGGTGTTGGTTGGTTGGGATGATATGAATAAAGTTGTCAAAATAGAGCCAGAGATTGCCTTGGTCTACTTGAGGATATGTAATTGATTTGTAGTATTGTATAAGATTTATTGTATTGATTATCTTATTTTAATATATTTTTGTTACTAGAAAAACATTGAAATTGAGCTTTACATCAATGAATCCCTACATATGTATAAGGAGCTAAGGATAATATGTAGTGATTTGTTTATTGTGAGATAATGTATTATGTGTTTGTATGAAGTTGTTATCTTTTATGTACTACTAAGATTGTCTTTTAATGTATCATGATGACTAATGATTGTGAACTGATTAATTATGTATTTGTACAATATTAATTTATTTTATTTCACCATATTTATAATAACACTATTTGCATTTGTCATAATTTAAATATATAATATTGCAAGCATACACGTCTGTCATATTTTTTGGATAAATTACACTAGTTTTTTTTATAAATAATATGGATACCATTTAAATAATATATATATGTGGTTAATTCACATAAAATTTAATTTAATTATTAAATTATAATTTTTAATTTATATTTTTAAAATTGTAAATTATAAATTGCAATGCAAAATTATTATATTGTCTTTTTTATTTATAGATTAAATAAAAAAAATTTATTTATAAATTATAATTCGGGAGTAATCTCACATATATATATATATATATATATATACACACCACACTCTCACTTTTTTTAAAAAATCGAATTGAAATAAAACAACGAAACTCTCAGAATCCCACAAATCCTCCAAAAATTTTAACCAAATCAAACCCCCGAAATAAGGAAGTAGATAAACTTTATACTTCTGCAAAAACAGAATCAAACAATAGAAGTCGAAAAACTCAGAGATTTTCCATTTTCTCAAACTTCAAAAATCCTCTGCTTCTCTTTTTTTTTTTTGTTTTTAGTAAATCAAACGCACCCTGAGTATCCGATGACTTTTACATCTTACATATTGCCACAAGGGTAACATCAGCTCAATAGGTGTTGAGCTCAGCCCATCATTTCTTGTCCCATCTCACTGGATTGGTTGCCTAGGAGTGATGAACGATGAACAATATGGATCTCTATTGCCTGACAATTAAGCTCTTTTTGATAATCCTGTTGCTCGCACAGCAAGTGCATATCTTACATCACTGGTAATGGCTTTAGCTGCATTTGTAGCTGATGGTAGTTTTAATGGGGAGACAATGCTTTGTAAGTCTTTCGATTTATGCAGGTTGAATGCAAATTTTTGCAGAAGCCTTTGTCCCAGATAGTCTTATTGTTTTATTAAATCTGCTGGTGATATTTTGCTCTTTTTCTTTGAAGATCTGTAAGGCTCCAGTTTTTCTATAACAATCCTCTGCTTCCTTTCATTCAAC
Source organism: Trichopus zeylanicus subsp. travancoricus (assembly GCA_005019695.1). Classification (NCBI taxonomy): domain Eukaryota; kingdom Viridiplantae; phylum Streptophyta; class Magnoliopsida; order Dioscoreales; family Dioscoreaceae; genus Trichopus; species Trichopus zeylanicus. The sequence continues at coordinate 357,239 of RXID01015215.1, read as the reverse complement.
TGGTGCTAGGGCCTTATGCCAATGATCTGGGAAATTTGTTGCCAAATGCTGTTGAAGGAGTTGGGGTGCCTGTTGATCCACTTGCATTTGCTGGACGTCTAGGTAATAATGTCTTTTTTTCATTGGAGAATTTCTAGGTATTTAGATATCCATTTTCGGACCTTGTACCGATTTTATGCAGCTCTTATAAAGGGGCTGACAATGAAGGATTCTGAATTATTGGTCATTCTCATTGATCATGCTCTTATGCCTTTTTGGTGATAATTTAAATTGATCAGTATCTAAATCCTTGTCGGTGGACAAGTTAACTCTTATGCTTGATTGGTGGTAATTTAAAGTCATCAGGATCTAATCGATGAGTAGCTAATTGATTCCCTGTCTGTGAACTTTTTTGAGATGGATATTTAAATGTGTTCATCGATGTATTATAATGTCAGATATGATAAATTAATTTCACATCGGATATTAGTTAGATAGAATCCAATAAATATAGTGAAAAATACTCATATCCCATGAGCTTGAGCTTTTGGGATGGTTTGGTGTCTGGCTCATTATATGAATCTGGTTTGACACTCTTGCGGCTCCCCAACAAGTGGTACAGAGCTTCAGCTTTGAAGCTGTGCAAACTCTTAAGACCAAAAATTACCCCGATGATGCGATTGAATTGAGTCAAATGTTAGTTTCATGGCAAATATCGGCGAGAGGACGCGGGCGCGAGGCCGGCAAGGGCGTAAGTGTAGGCCTAAGGGCTCGAGCGCTCACGTGAGGCCGGCTTGAGGCCGGAAAGAGGGCGCATGCGCTGGCGCTATGATGGCAAGCCCACAAGTGTGGGTGCTAGAAGCCGACACAAGAGCGCGGACACTAGAGGCTGGTGCGAGAACATAAGTCACACGGTGGGAGTGGTCGAATAAAAGAGTTCTTGATTAAGAGTGTTAAATTGATATGGTCAAATCACACCTGAAGGGGGAAATTGTTATAATGTCAGGTATAATAAATTAGTCCTATATCGAATATTGAATAGATAGAATTCAATAGATATAGCGAAAACAATGATATCTTTGGATCTGCTATCATGCCGAAGGCGTGAAGGAGGGAGAATAGCTCAGGCACTAGTTGGAAGAAGCACAACATTACTGCTATCGTTTGGAACCTCTCTCCTTCTTCTCGGTATATGGGGCCTCAGCAGCAGTGTTATCTGCTTGGCATGGGGGTTGTTTGCAACATTCTTCGACTACCTGCCGAGGATGAGATTACTCCTCTCGGGGACAATCGGTATGCTTGGGGCTTTGTCTTGGCCATCATCATCTGCTTCCTCACACTTTCCGAATGGTGGTGACACATTCTCGAGCTTATTCCTTAATCCACCTTTTTTCAGAGGAGATGTGTGAAAGACTGAAACTTTAGTGTGATTAAGATGTAAATGATGTAACGAAATCTTCAGTATTTTATGTAGATGCATTTTCTTCCAATAGATAGTTTTATTTGAATCTCAATTAGGTAATCTAAAGCTCTAGATTATCATATGTACAAGTCTTGGCAAGACGGATGTACAAATATGGGGTGTTATTTGTAAAAACACGAATGAAAAAACCATGGTCGAGTTTTGTAGTTTTATAACGTACTGGGTGTATATGCAAAATTCCAAACCCCTCAGGACAACCGGCCTACGTATGTTGTTGAACCTGCTGTTTTTTTTTGTGCTTATGCAAGAGCTCGCGATGAAGCTTGGAGTTCGATCAGCGGAGTCGAAGGAGACGCTTAGGCTCGAGGTGACGAATCTTTCCTCCTTCTCCGACCTCAAAGCCCTAATCGCAGGCCAGCTCTCTTCCTCTACTTCTTCATCCATTCGCGTAACCCCGACTCACCAAGCGAAACCCTCCACTCCCTTGGCATCACTTCCGGTGACCTTCTTTTCTTCTCGCTCACCTCTTCCCCCGTAAACTTAGATGCAATCGCTGCTCAAGGAATCCCAATTTCCAAAGATAAACCGCAGGAAACCCTAACCCTAGATTCCGATCGGATGCAAGAACCGCTGGAGTCTGAAGTGAAAATGGAGGAAATCGTTCAGACGGGGGAAGCCCTAAGCGCAGGTTGTGCCCAGTTGCAGAATTGCGTGATTTTGGAGAGGGAAGGAGTGAAGCTCATTGTGGAAATGTTATAGATGTAAATTTGGAGCCTCTCATGTTTAGGAAGTCCTGTTCTCTTCCGTTGTTCTTGAGAAGGGTGTTGGAATCAGAGAAGGGAGAGGCCAACGGCAATCTGGGGCTTGTTATGGGTGTAGTTCAGTGGAAGGTTTTAAATTTTTGATTTCGGTTTTAGCAAGCGAAATGGATATATTTCGGCTGTTTTAATTTTAGTTTCGGTGATTTCGTTTTTAGGTCAAAATTTTTTTTAATTATTAATTATATATTAATTAGAATTTAAATATATTTTAATTTTATTTTGATTTTAAATTAAAAATATAATAAAATTTTAAAATTTTTTTTATAAAAATTTAAAAATTATGAAAGGATTCATAATTAATTTTATAATAATATTAAATATTATTTTAATTAATTAAAATTAATTTTGATAGTTAATAATTATTTTTATATATTATTATAAAAAATATACGAAAAATAATATGAATATAATTAAAAAAATTAAAAATTAACATAAGTAAATTTAATTTATTATTAAAATATATTTGACACATACATAATTTATTAATTATAATGTAATATAATTAATCATTATTATTATCGTAATTATTATCAGTTTGAAATATCTGGACGTGGAATTATGAATTCAGTACCTGAATAATATAGATGAATATTTATAGACATATGAGACAGAACAACTAAGTATGCATAATCTCGTAGCAGCGATTCACATGAACGTGAGGCCGACACAAATTTTTTTTTGATTTTGTTTTCGGTGGAACGGTCATGCACGCATGCACGTGAACAGAAAAATCAACGCGTTTCGATCAAAATCATTTCTATTTCAGTTTCAATTAAAATATTTTTTTATTTATTAATTATATTTTGACTAAATTTAACTTTTATTTTAATTATTTTTAATTCTAAATTAAAAAAATATAATATATTTAAAATTTTTTAAAATAATAAATAGTTATGTGAATATAACGCAGACACCAACGAGTCCAAACCAACTGACCATGGTCCTGGCGTGTGTGCGAGGTAGGGCAAGGAGCCGCGGCGGGCTGGTGAGCACACGGGGGTCAGTTCTACAAGGGCACGAGCTCCGCCATGAAGCCGACGTGAGCTTGCCGTACGAGCTTGCCCGGCGAGCTGGTTCGATTTTGGAAGAGATTTAAAACCTTGTTCACGCTGTTTTCTTGGATTCTGGTTTCGCGGTTTCTGATGGTTATGGATTGAAATTGCCAGAAGGGTGGGCGTCAGCTATTGCGGCCTGTACCTGTTTCGGGCATAGCACTGTTTAGGGTATGCGAGGATGTTGCCCGGGACCGGAGCAAGATGCATTATTTGAGCACAGAGACACCTTCAATTTGGCCTACGCCATGCACTTCCTCCTCGGCGTCACCAACCTGCTCCCCCGGAACGTCTTCATCACCGCCGTGGACTACTTCGTCGGCCTCTATCCCGGCGAGCACGTCGACAACGCTTTGGCCGTCACCTACATGGGCTCCTCTCTGCTGGTGCTCCTCGGCTTCGTGAGCACAGGCAGCCGGAACGGCAGGCCAGACGTGCGCTGCGGGATCAATGCGGGCCTCTGCCTCTTCGTCTGCTCCCTGCTGGTGGCTTCTCTGCTCGACGTGGCCGACAAACGCCGCGAGGGATACTACGGCGTGGTGGTGGCTGCGGTGGTGGTGTGCGGATTGGTGGACGGGCTGGTCGGCGGCAGCCTGGTTGGTGCGACGGTGAAGCTGCCCAAGTGGTACATGCAGGCGGTGTTCGTAGGAACTGCTTGCTCAGGTGAGTCTCGGGGTTAGGGTTTGAGTTTATATGATCTATATGTACAGATGCCAAGTGAGCATGCTAACCACTTCTTCTGCAATCTCTGATGTTGTACTGTTTGGGAGGAGAACTTCATGGGCTGCTTTGCCTCTGCTTTCCAGCATTGCTCAATGTCCTCCGCGATTCTCCGGGCATCAATGGAGGCTCCATTTAAGCCTTTTTTGTGATAGTCCTTGCTCTCCCTTCCGGCTATTTGGAAATGACTTTCTTGGCAGCCCATCTTTTTCTGAGAAGAACTCTCTTCTCCTCTCGCCGCCATGCAGCCAACCCGCGCACTGTCCTGCTGCTCACCACCTGCAGGTGGAGGCCGTCTCTCATCTCTTGCTGCAGCAAAATCAGCAACTCCACCGCCGCGGCTGCCGTCACGGCCACAAGCCTGAGAGATCCAAGTGGATCTCTGTATCTCAAGCTGCGGCCATGGCGGACGTTAAAGGAGATATAGCGCTAGGGCAGCCAAAGAAGAGGACATTTAGGACATCTAGCTTCCGCGGCGCTGATGTCGACCAGCTCCTTGACACGTCCACTGACGAGTTCGTCAAGCTTTGACAGGGAGGACTCAGAGATGAAGACACAAAGAGGTGGTTACACATGGGCTTTGTGCATGCTGGGCTAATTATACTGTTGATGCTGCACTGCAATGCCTCCTCTCTGCATTTACTGCAGTTAAATTGTTATTTATTACCATTAATAAATATTATCAATGAAGAAATTAGTTATAAATTCTTTTAAAATTTTTTTATTTTTAAACTTTTTAAAAAATTTTATAATATAATTTGAAATTATAGTTAAAATATAATTTTTTTTAACAAATATTTTGGTCCAAATAAAAATAAAATGGTTTTGATAGAAATATATCCATTTTTCTAGATATCAAAACCGAACCCAAAATGGAACCCTGATTGCGACTGTATGTTTCTTATACCTTGCCTGAGATTGTTGGCTCGGATCTTGAGAAGGATGCAAAGGTTGCTCTTTTAAAGTTCTCTTTGACTGGTAGCTATGTATCAGCTTATGGGTTCTCGACTGGTGACCGACCTGACATCTATCGAGTGTGCTTGGATGTGTCCAAGGTGTGGCCTTTGTTGAATTCATCCGTGGATGCAATTAGTGAGTTTGACGAAAAAGAGGTGTTTAACTTCTGGGAGATTATCAAGGACGGACTTTCATTGCGTTTGTTGGTTGATATTTGTGATAAGAATGGATTGCCTTCACCGCCATGCTTCAGCCGCCTTCCAGTGGAGCTCAAGTTCAGAATTCTAGCATGTCTCCCAGGGGTCGATATTGCAAGAGCGGGATGTTCAAACTCAAAATTAAGATATCTTTCATCAAATGATGAACTGTGGAAGAGGAAGTTCGTGGAGCAATTTGGTCTGGTGGGTGACAAGGCAAGTTGTTGGAAAAGTAAATATTTCTCGGTTTTGGTCAAGGAAGAAATATGGTGCTGTTTATCAGTATGAGAGGATAAAGGAGCTTAGGAGGCCCAACATTTTCAGCCAGACAAAAACTTCATGACAGAGGTTTCCAATTATTGGCAGTGATTATGATCGCTTCCCGGCTATTGTTGGTTTTGGTCCAGTAGTCCCTAAATCAGGATTCCTGCTTCCAGGTTGGCGAAAATTTTCTCCTCACATGTGATCTTGGTCAAGGTGGTGCTGCTGAGTTCACATTTTGAAAGGTTTTGGCTTTATTTACTTCTACATTCCTAAAGGAACTCGTTGTTCTTCGTATAAATATTTTTGCTGTTTGTATAGAAATATCATATGCCTGTTCTGATTTAGTATCTCCCTTTTTCCTTTTGATGCTTTTTGTTACAAAAAATATTTGTTGTTGAAAGCAACGCAAGTTTTGCAAGACAGATTCAACCATAGCCAGATTGCGTCTGACAAAATATTCTATTTTAATAGTAAATTTTCATCTAAACACACATTTATCTGGTTATTGAGTGTCATCTGAATCTCATGGTAACATTGTTGTTGTCTAGTTTTTCTTTTCCATGCAGCTACACAATATGGCTTCGTATCTCTTTAAGTCTAGTTGTAAAATAATAATAATAATGATAATAATAACAACAACAGCAGCAGCACATGTTGTTTGGAGCCCCCATCAGGTTATCAATGTTTTTTTCGGGTTTTACTAAATAAGTTACAGCACTCAATCTGGGCTCTTTTGTGCATCTTTGGTAGTGCTCTGCTCGTGTAAGGCGTACACAAATAGGTTGTACCGTCTGGAGAAAAAGAATGCAGTATGGCATCCACGGATTGTAGTTCAGTTTAATCTTATAAAACTCTCCCTCCCTGGATTAATTTAATTGTTTTTGATATGTTTCTGTGGTTGGTTTGTGTTCTTTGTTAGTTTATTTTGCCATCTACTCACTGCGGGCTGCAGGCTTGCATTTGTATAGCTGTTTCATTTTGTGCTTGATATAAATAGAAATGCTGCCTCGTTTTTGGGTTCACTTGTTATGACAGTCACGAAGACTGCGGACTATTATTTGCTGTAACTGTTTGGAGATCTTGGTCTGGATGTGTTCAGCATAACTTCTACTTGGTTCCCCAAATTCTAAGGTAATATGCCACCCGTGGATCACCGCATGATCTGAAATTGGAACTTCAGAAAGATTAAGAGGTCGTTCGATTTTATTTTCATCCACTTTTAATGTTGGTTTGCTGGCTGTGTACCTTCACTTGAGAAGTTAAAAATAAATTAAAATTTACTTTCAAATAATTTGGTTCTAAGTTATATTTAAGATATCAAAATAAATGAAAATTACTTTTAATTTGTCATTTTTTTCCCAAATCACTGATAGTTTAGTTGCTGGGACCGCTCTCTCCGCTGTGTGAGATTGCAGTGTTCAAATCGGTAATTTCTTTGCTCTATTAACCAATAATGAGAACAAAACAGAAAAACTGATGCTATCAGCTTATTGCAAAAAACTAAATTATCCATCCGTATTGCTTGTTCGAAATAGTTTCTTAGTAGATTTTTACCAAGTAATAATTTTTTCACTCTTACCAAATAATTTTCGGTGTATTTATGTGCAACTTTTCCCATTTTGCTCCAAATTTTTTACAGTTTCCGGATTTCTTTTCCGATCCCATCAAAGGTAATCCAATCCGATTACTTCTCTCGCATCCAATGAGAGAAAAACCTTTTATCAGACGAACTCTATCTATCAATCATCAACCCCCGGCTCTGGTTGAGCCCTTTCTGGTTCTCATGGCGTCCGCCCTCTCTTCCCCCCTCTCTGTCCTCCGATCGACGTCCCGGCGTTGCGATCGTTTCAACTGCAAGCCCTGCTATCTCCCCCGCCTCGCCGTCTCCCCTCCCTCTCTGGTCCGGTATCCGCCGCGAGTCACCCGACGATACCCCTCTTACCCCCAGGAGACCGTAGTCGTTGTGCCGGACCCGCGCGTTTGGATCGGAGATCTCGGGGCCGAAGGGGACGATGATGATGGAGAGGATGAGTCCGATGAGGAGGATGGCAGGAGTTTGGATATCCTGGTTAGGTTTCTTCAGAACATGTTTCAAAAGATCTCGCGGCAGGCAAGAAATTCTGTTCGGTCGGTGCTCCCGCGTTCTATTCCGACTAAATTGGTTTGTTTCTCGCCTGTTTCTCTACGTTTTTTTTCATGTGCTTGCATTGGATTTGTTGGTAAAATTAGTCTTTTGTTGTCTTTGGTCCAAAAATTTCATCTTGGTGTAAGTGGAACAGGTGAGGTTTCCTGTGAACGGGGTTTTGGTTTTGACATTTCTGTGGATTCTCAAGGCATTTCTCGAGGTAACAACTGCGTTCTTGAATAAACTTTTTTTTTGAAAAATTAGGAATTATGTTACAGGATTTGAAGAAACTAAATAAATGGAGTGAATTGCATCAATTTTTTTACAAATTCGAAGCTCCTGTATGGGTTGTTGTTGATGATCGTGATGTTTATGATAGATTTGTTCCGGAATTAGAGCTGAAATAAAAGCTGAAATATCAAAAAATTATAATGGTAAGTAGAGGAGCGAATATGGAGCCCATTTGACTTAAGACTACTTGTGTTTTGTTTCGGGGTACAAGGAAGTTGGCATCTAGTTCTTGAAGCATTGGATATTCAAATCGTGAGCTTTTAAATGGAGAACTTAGGATACATAGATCAGTTCACTAGTGATGTCTAGAGTGTATGATTGGTTAGTTTTAGAATAAGACTACAAGCAACAATACAGATCATTGCACTGAACGCTCAAAAACCATGACTTTGAAGAATTAGTATTGTGGAACTTAGAAGCAAGTCTCAATTCAATAGGGGTGTCAAACTGTTGTGAATCTTGCTCCCGTTTCAATCTCCTCCCTTTTGTACCATGTCCTGTACTATGCTTATCTAAAATGCTGTCATTCACTCTGACCAATCTCATTTCCTCTGCCCTACTTTTGCCCCTTCTTAGTTATTGTTAGTGCATGCTTAACTTATTGTTCTTGGTATTTATTAACATGAAAAAGGATCAAATTTTAGAAAGAAACTTAAGCCCTTTGTGAGCTCTAATATCTACTTTCTCCTTTGGCTTTATGGAAACCTTGTCTCACAAAAAGCTTTTTTAAAGTTGCTAGAGCTGATGGCAGATTCATGTTGATGTTGATACTAAATCTCTGTTGCTCTCTTTTGGTTTTGTGTTTTGTAGGTGGTGTGCACATTGGGTTCGATGGTGTTTGTGAGTATCTTGCTTGTCCGAGGTGTTTGGTCTGGAATAAACTACATGAAGGATAGGCAATATCACTACAATAATAGGGTTGATAATGATGATGATGTATGGAATTGTGTACAGCCTGCAACTTGATTCATTGTTTTTGTTGTCGTAAAGGACAGAGGAGCTTACAGAATACTTGGGGTAGGAAGAGAAATAATCCTTTTTCATAGGAATAAGATCACAGAGTTTATGACGAATGATCTAGTTATCTAAACTGGGCATTCCCAAGGGTACGATGATCTCGTCAACATCAGGATAGACTTCATTCATTTATTCAACTTTCACACTGTACCATAGTTATGCTAATATGCACAGGCTTACCAATAGCGTTTTCAATGTACTTTGTTAAACATGTGTGCAGTGATACAAAGCTTAAAATGATTTCTTTTGATAGCCAGTGTAAACTGTAGCTATGACATCGTGGCCTATGATGTCGAAACACAGTATTTGGAAACAATCTGCTGGATCCAGATTCATTTTTTTCCCTTCTGTACATTTTGAAGTTATCATGGTGTTTCCATTCTCTTTATGATATTTTTATGTGTATTGTTCTTCCTTTTAGATGAGCTATTGGAACTTTGGTCATTTTTCCAATCCTTGTTCAGTCAATTGCTGCAAGCCTTGGTGGCTACCTATAAATCATATTAGGAGGTATCTGCACTCATTCTCTTTGCATTTGTTTTGAGGGAATCTGACCAAGTTGAGTTCTTGCCTGCAACTAAATGAGTAAAATTGTATTGATAGTGATAACAATTGTCGCATGGATTCTCTTTTACAGGGCCATATTGCGTATAGGTCATTGCTGTACAATGAATTAAATCAGCCGTCTCGGGCAAGCTACAGTTCAACTGTGTCCAATACTCCTGAGCTACATTACTGGTGTGATCTGATCCATCAGCTTCTTCATTCCTACCAGAAATGTTACTGTTTATATGCTATTCCCTGTTGAAGCATCCTGGAAGCTCAGGCTTGCTGCAGCTAGCAGAGATGAGTCTCAGGATTCTACATCTTCAATCATTGCTGAAGCATGTAAACAATGTGGTAGAGCTACTGTTTCTGTCATTGTGCTACCAGATCTCAAGCACAAAAGGTTGGTATGCTCCTTAGTTTAGTTAAGCAATGGCTACAATCAAGATTAAACTATTCCTTTTGCTGTATAGATTGTTGAATTTTTCTGAAAGAGTAACTGTTTTGCTGCAGACACAACATAACGGTAAGCAGTGCCAGGGCCCATGGCATTGGACAAGCATTAGCACTCATTGGAAGATAACTGATTAGTCCCATCAACCTAATCTATTTGCTTGCTTTTGGAGGAAACAATGTGTGGTAAAAGAAGCTCCATTCGCGCCTTTATTCTTGGGGGTCGGCACACAAAGTTACATGTTCCCGATGCAACAATATATTGTCCATCTCCAGACACCGAGACAAGGTAAGCCCAAGGAATCTCTCTTTCTTTGATGGTCTTATGTCCTAGGTTTTGGAAATTGAGGAACAATCTCATGGAAGATGTTGTATTATGATCCTGAACCAATCGATAGGGCCTATACGTATTGGTATGGGTATCCGTATCAATGAGTAGTAATCAGCAAGGGCTGGCCGGGAGGTCCTTGTCTGAGTCGATAGTCCATAGTGCTGTTTATGGTGGGTGAGTCAGTGCACCACGTCCTTAGGATTTTGATTTTTGGGCAAAGGGGCAAAGCCCACTTACAGACCTATCAATCAAATTCTTATAGCGGACGGAACCTTTGCAACAGTGAGAGAGAGCTTTGTTGTATAATCAATGACCAAATCAAACAGTTGGGATTCAACGAGGATGTAGCTTTCTTGGAGGCTCACGAGCAAAGCGGCCCCTGAGCCCACTGTCAATGTGTGCGCGCACGACGCACATGACCTCCGATTTCTCGTCTAGCGAGACACTCACATGATCCTCTCCCTCCCTCTTCAATTTCTCCTTTTGCATACTTACAAAATCCTTCTATAATAGAAATCTCAGTAACACGATGATAAAATAAAGGGCTCCTTTTATATAAATTGTCGTTTGTCTATCAAGTAAGGTTTTTGAAAATTATTTCAATCTATAACAATCCACTCTAAAATTCATATGCAACTTAAGAATTGAAGCATGCTCCCGAGAGTTTTTCTTTGGGCAGGTGCAGGATACTCGCGTCCAGGATGACAGACGTGAGGAGATTAGGCCCAACGAGTGGGTGACATGGCGGTCTGCTTGGGATGATATCGTGCGACATCAAAAGCCATACCCAAAACCATCCTGCATACCAGATACGTAGGTTGATGGTATGAAGCCAGTTGACCAGCCCGCGAGAACAGGGACAGAAAATGCTATGATCTATAGATAAGCGCACATATTGATCGCGAATACATGATCTAGCGCGGTGAACTTACCCCATTTCACCAACAACACTGCACTGTGGTGACACCACCTCATCAAAAAAAACCCACCAAATCTGGCAGCCAAACACCTCCCACCGTCTTCTTCCTCGCTTCAACTCCAAAGTTGCCTCCTTTTATCTCTGTCCATGGCATTCTTCATCAAGGCGGAGCTGGAGCTTCTTCCCCTTATTCTTCTTCTTCTTCTCCAAGTTATCGTGCTTCTTCCCTTGAGGCCCTGTCTTTCTAATCCGGACGATGAGGCCTGCCTCTCCAATGTCCGGCGGTCCCTCGAAGACCCGGCCAACAGCCTCAAGAACTGGACCCGCGCGACCTTGTCCGCCCCCTGCAACGGGTTCACCTCCTATCTCCAGGGCGCCACCTGCAATAACGGCCGCGTCTATAAGCTCGCCCTCCCCAACCTTTCCCTCGCCGGTTCCATCTCCCCCTTCCTCTCCAACTGCACCAATCTCCAGACTCTGGACCTCTCCGCTAACTCCCTCACCGGTCACATATCCCCGGACATCTCCCTCCTGATCAACCTTGCCGTACTCAACCTCTCCGGCAACCAGCTTTCCGGCTCCATTCCGCCCCAGCTGGCCCTCTGCGCCTACCTCAACGTCATCGACCTCCACGCCAACCTCCTCACCGGCCCCATCCCAGAGCAGCTCGGCCTCCTCGTCCGCCTCTCCGCCTTCGACGTCTCAAACAACCGCCTTGAAGGCCCCATCCCGGTGCTGCTCGCCAACCGCAGCGGCACCGGTCTGCCCAGGTTCAATGCCAGCTTTTTCGCCGGAAACAGGGGACTTTATGGTTATCCCCTGCCACCTATGAGGGGGCGCGGCTTGTCGGTGCTCGCCATCGTCGGGATTGGCCTCGGCAGCGGGCTGCTAAGCTTGGCGCTCAGCTTTACGGCCGTTTGCATCTGGCTCCGGGTGACGGAGGGCAAGATGCCCGGCGAGGAGGGCAAGATTTCGCATCTCATGCCCGAGTACTGATTTGATTTGGCTTCAAAATTCCATATTGGAGTTGATTTCTTCTTCTTCTTCTTCTTCTTCTTCTTGCTTCTTGGTTCTTTTTTCGGCTGATGATTTGTAATATTTCTAACAAGATTAAGGTTTGATAGATGGATATGTACACCCACCACATAAAGGGAAATTAACGTAGTTATTTGGTTTCATCATACCAGAGTTTCCCCATCAATTTATTTCCAAGAAATATTTGGCAGAATGACTCTTTATGGGCCACACTGGCAATCTTAGAGCAAAAAAGTTTAGGTATGTTTTTGTTTTTCCCTTCTTTTTGTGTTGTCCGCGGAGAAGTGTCATGTTTAATTGTTTTCAGAAACTTGTACGCTTTGCTTTATCTGGCTTGATTGCAATTGCTTCTCGCGATAAAAATATGGCATATGCAGTGAGAAGAGAGAGATTGTAGAAGAAAGTGGTAATGTGAGGACCTGACAGAAACTGTAAGCCTGCAGCTCACAAGGACAATAAAGGAGCAACAGGTCCTATTGGAGTTTTCTAGGAGATGGGAGGCATCATTCCAGACACCTTGCATTAGTAATCTTTGATCATTGAATCCAATGAAAATTCCTTGTTTTTCAGATTATTATTTGTAAGAATAATGTGTCCTGAGATGTCATAGCTTGCAGCCTCACCTTCTTGAACTTGCCTCCTCTTATGTGCAGGCAGTTGGAATTGGACAAGTTGACTATATAATTGTCTTATGAACTTTGCTATTCTAAAGAGATACAACATACCATTAGAAACAGGAAAGCAACACAGTAATTAATAGCTATGATTGGATTTAGACCAATCTTTTCCACCTTATCTCAGACCATCAAGGTGTCTGTCTAACTGAGCTTCCATGAAGGAAGGAAGCATATCATTTTCTTTAATAGATGGTCTTTTGAGTAAGATAGATAGATGATGGGGAAGCATGACTGATTGATTATTTTATAATGGTTATCTCTGAAGTTTGAACAATTCGACAACAGTGAAGGGAGGCAATATCTATCTAGATGTTATTTTTTTTCAGGAGCTGTGGGAGTTCATTGAAGGATCCACGCCACCCCACTTTTTTGTTCGACAAAGTTAGGTTACTGGGCATGCCAAAAGATTGAAAGAAAAAAAAAAAAAACTAATATGTTATAGTGGATGTCTCCTTTAATGGACGCGTGACGAGATCATCAACATGCGGATAGGAGATGAAATGAGTGGCTGCTAGGGTTCTGTCATGTGGCTCCCTAATCCTTGCTTCTTGGCCTAATCATGATTCCACCAATTTGGAGATGATCCAGCTGGGACTCGAATCTAAGATGAACCTGGGCTCTGTTGCACTGTAGCGATCGTCTGTTGGATTCCAGCTATCCGCGGGTTATCCGATGATGTGAAGGCAAGCAACTTCGAGCATTTACAGGCCTTCGTGTGTTGACGATCGAGATCCAATATGCAGTCGTTGCAGTAGGGATTGGATTTTGATTCAACTAATATTCACAAGTAGGGCTAAAATAATAAGGTTTTTCTTCTGTAAAATATGCTGAATTATTTTTTAAATTCAAACCAACAATCATCTCGCGGTTGATGGGTCGCCGTTTTGGTACTCCAGCCCACCTCATGAACAATATATCACATGGGTCTATCACACGGGTGCTCACGAATCGGGTTGGGCTCGTACAGGCCGTTCCGGCCCACACAGCACTTTCGGCCGTTCCGGGAAGCCCTATTTCCCTCCTTTTTTGTGCTCGCGCCGAAGAGGTTTTCCTCCTTCGTTCTGCTCCTCCTGCTCTCGAAATCCCAAAAAAAGAAGCCGCAATGGGCGCCTTGCCTAATGGAAATCAAGCGGAGAGGGAACACGATGACAAGGAAGAAGAGGAATAAGTAAGCTTCGAGGAGCTGGGCCTCGATCCTCGTTTAACCCGAGCTTTAGCAAAGAAATCCAGCACCCAACACCAATCCAACGGGAGGGCATTCCGTTGATTCTGGTCTGCGTCCTAGCCGTTCAAACTCTACCTTTCTTTGATTGACTGAAAAGAAAATCGATTTTTTTGTTATCGGTAGAACCTCTCGTTATCATTTTCATTTTTATTTCGAAAAACAAAGTTTTTACTTGTTTGGAATGTAATTTGTGTCTCAGCTTTGCTTTCAGAACGTCTCTGACTTAGTTTGGTGACAATATAGAATTTTGGTACGTGAATTTTGCCTTTTTTTTTTGGGCCAGGGACTCTGGAAAACATCAAATGTCATCTAAGTGCACTGGAGGTATTTTACCCGTTGTCGTTTTCTTCTTTCCTTCCCTACTTTTTCGCTACATTTATGCTCCTGTTCAAATTATGTTCTGGGGTTCAATAACATGAAGATTTGCTGCTTTTCAGTAAAAGGAAAAGAATTGATTACTGCGAGTGATAGGAGTGATACATTGGAGAGCTTGTGTTACCCAGACCATCTTTCAATACAAATTCCCTGGCTTGCCAGTGGGGCATGTGTCTCACTAGTAGACATTAGTTTCTGCATACAAAAAGTCTTGTTTTTTCCTTTTGTTTTTGTTTGATTAGTTGGACGCCTATCTCTTTATTCTCATAGGATGGATGTTTTTCTGATGAATTGCTTTCACAGTAAAGAATTTCTTCTTCTGTTAATGAGCTTCTTCATGGTTCCCTCAGGATAGAGTAGATGCAGTTTTTGTGAATATTATTCTTGCTGGTATTCAACAGCGGAATTTAGAGGTAACACAAGTTGGATTGATTCATATTTGTTTCTAGTTGATTCTGTCTCAGAGAACTGTCCAATTGGTTTTTGTTCGTCCAATATCTACAAAAGAAGATGATTGAATTTTTCTTCGACATTTAATTGGCAGTTTGCTTGGGGAAAGCCAGTGTTAGATCGTGTTGGCCTTATGATAGAAATATTTAATGCACATGCTGAGACCAAAGAAGCAAAGCTACAGGTATTACTAAACTTTGCCTGAACTGCAATTTGCATTATTGAGCTTCTAGGTTTGAGTGGTCTTTCACCTTATGCATCCTTTGGTTACTAAATGGTTAATCAGAAGGACACTAGTGACTTAATTCTTATATTTTGCTGGTTTCATTAGCACAGTCAGAGTTGGCAGCTCGAATGTACAAAAAAACTAGGCTTGTATGTGTTCGTGGCCCAGGAGGACATCTTACATTTGCAACAATTGGGGAAGCTGAGGTTTTTAGTGTCAGGGGCTGAGTTTACTATAGTATTGTGATGCTTGACTTGTCTTCCCATGGATTCTGAAACGTTGATGTTTGAAGGTTGCTAGCTAGTAGCTAGCCTATAAAGTACCGATCTGCAACTGAGCTCAAATTATACAGCAGCATTTAATCATGAGAAATTCGGTGTTATTCTCAGTTGGTCACTCAAATAAAGTACTTGGTTTGCTATCGTGATGAAAATGTTCGTTAATAACCAAACATTGACCAGGATTATCTTGAACTGTTGCAGAAATGCAAGGGAGTCAAGGGCCCTGAAATCATCTGATGATTCAAAACAAGTCCAACGTGTGGAAACCTCCCCAGTAATGGGAATTGGCTTGCAAGAGTTGTTGAGGCTTATTGATGAGAAGCTGAGTGCTCAGGAGCCAGTTCACAAGAAGAGCCTTGGGGAATTTGACCGGAAATGGAGACCTAGTTATGCTGCCGAGCATCAGAAAGTAGCCTTAGGTAAACTCAGAATGCTTTACCGGTCAAATACAAAAGCACTAGAATATGCTTTGAGATAATTGCAAGAATGAAACCAAGTTTTGAGTAAATTATCTCAATGTTGGTGGAATTTGTTTTCCCAAAATTTTGGATGTGAGAAGGAATGCAACTTTTGAGACCAATGGCGTAGGTGCGATTGAATTGGAGAATTGTTATGAGCATACCCCATGGACTGGCAAGATCAGCTTAGGTTATTAGAATGGAATGTTTTTGAGATTTGCTTATGTATTTGAAATTGCCTGATTATTGAAATAATTTTCTTGAGACAATAATATTGGAACATTCCGCGACTTGGAGATTTTTCATTATTCACCAATAATCTCCGCAAGAACAGCTCCCTTCCTTGAAACAATGAAATCTATGTGCATCTCTGACAGTAATCTCCCTTCCAACAATTGCAGAAATGAATTTGATTGCATTATGGCAATCTCCACATATTCTAAGGTTCTTCACCACCAGTATGGGCACTCCATCACCAGTGCTGATTAACCCAAATGCCACTGCTAGTTTCTCGCTATGGTGCCTCAGCCTCGTCTCTCCTTCTCTAACATCATCCCTTGTCAGAGCCCATCTCATGTCCGGCACATAACCAGCCTGCTTCATCTTCTTTGACATTTCTTCCAAGAACTTGTGTATCTCCTTTATCCTCGGGTGCGAGACATCCTCTGCAACAAAAACATGGACTCTCTTTCCCAACTCGATCCAACTACAACCCGGTTTCTTCTTCACCCCTTTGTCTCTCATCAGTTTCCTTGTTGCCGCCGCCTCCTCCCATCTCTCTTTGCTTGCGAACATGTTCCAGAGCATCACATACGAGGACGCGTTTGAAGGCTCTAGTTGAGCAAGCTTCTGTGCAGCTTTTGCCCCCAGCTCCAAGTTCCCATATTTCCTACACGCACCAAGCAATGCAGCCCATCCAATGGTTCCCGGATCAAACGGCATTGTTCTGATAAGCTCCTCCACTTCATCAAACTTCCCAGCCCTGGCTAGAAGGTCGATCATGCAAGAATAGTGTTCTTCGCTAGGTTGCAGACCGTACTCGCATTCCATAGATTGGAAATGTCTCCAACCTTCATCAACCCTTCCGGTGTGCGCGCAAGCTGAGAGCACAGATATAAAAGTGATGCTCGTCGGTTCATTCTTCGAACCAAGCATCTCTTTGAACATAACCAACGCCTCGTTTCCAAGCCCGTGTTGAGCACATCCAGCAATCATCGAATTGAACGAGACCGTGTTCCATTCAGGCATTCTCTCAAATACCTTGCTTGCATCTGTCAGCTTCCCGCACTTGGAATACATTGCGATCAACGCATTGCTCACTGAGATCTGGTTCTTCGGGATTTCCGATTTCATCGCCAATGAGTGAATCTGCATCCCCTTTGTAGGAGACGACAGGTTGGAGCAAGCACTAATGGCGCAAACAAAGCTACAATCATCCGGACGGAGGCCGGACCTCTGCATCTCCCGGAAGTACTTGAACCCCTCCTCCGACAACTCCTCGTTCAACGAGAACCCGGATATCATCGTGTTCCAAAGCACCAGATCCGCCTCCTCCACCTCCTCAAACACCTTCTTCGCATCAGCAATCCCGCCGCATTTCGAATACATATCAATCAACCCGCTTCCAACGTGAGAATTCCGCTCGTGCGCGCTCTTGATCAGCTGCCCATGGAACTGCATCCCTCCCGCCAAATCCTGCACCGCTGTGACCGCCGTCAGGAGACTTGCGAGCGTGTACATGTCCACTTCGATGCCTTTCCGGACCATTTCTTGGTACAAGCCGAGCGCCTTCGGCCCCTCGCGGTGCTGCCCGTAGGCGACGATCATGCAGTTCCAAGAAACAGAATCTCGGGCTCCCGCCAAACGGTGGAACACTTGCTCCGCCGCGATCAAGGAGCCGCCTTTGCTGTAGCTACTAATCAAAGCATTACTGACGGACACGAACGAGCCAAGCCCGGAAGAGATAGCGAGACAATGAAGCTGATTAACAGACATATCATCTGCCACGGAGGAGATGACGGAGGAGAAAGTGAAGCCGTCGACGTTGGACTCAAGCTCGCGCATTTCGGAGAAGAGTTGCAGCGCATCGGAAGCACGGCCGGCGGCGGCAAACGCGGCGAGGAGGGTGTTATAGGAGACAAGGTCGGGGAGAGGGATGCGGCGGAAGAAGGAAGGGGCGAGGTGGGAATGGAAGGGGTCGCGGGCGATGGCGGAGAGAAGGGCGTTGTGTGAGAAGACGTTTGGGTGGGGAATTTCGTCGAACGTTTGGCGGGCGAGGGAGAGGTGGCCGCATTTGGAGTAGAGGAGGATGAAGTGGTTGGAGAAGTAGGTGCAGCGCGGGACGAAGGCCTTGGTGTAGAGCGCGTGGAGGGCGCGGCCTGTGGGCAGGTCTTTGCTGGTGATGCACGATTTCAGCAGCCCGCGGAAGCGCAGTGCATTGGAGCTGCTGATCAGGTTCATCCAAAAGATTTTGTGCTCCTGATTATCACTTTTATCGTGTGTGTTGCCCCCTTGAAAATTTATCTAATTACACCAAATCCTCGAAAAATATTATAATTACATTTATACATTTCAATTTTCAAAAATTTTGCACAAATGCATTCATCGTTAACTATCATTTTTTAAAAAAAATTTCTTACACATTCCTTTAACGTAGCGATATGTTTTCTATATTCATATAAAATTTACAATATCTTTTATTTTCTTAATTTTTTTAAATATCTTTTATTTAAACGATAATTTTGACTATTAAAATTAACAAAAAATATTAAAGTTATCATTGCAACCTTATTTCATATATTTGTATAAAATATATTTTTTAAAACAACCTTGGAAGTTAAAAAAATCACTCAAAATCTAATAAAAATATGAAAAATCATAAAAAAAATTTAAAAAAACAAAAAATATATAAAAACTCACTGAAAATATAGAAAAGACAAAAAATTCTTGAAAGTTCAGAAAATCATAAAAAAATTCCCGAGAGTAAAAAAAATTACAAAAAAACTCAGAAAATACAAAAAATTATTCAAAAAATTTTTAAAATATAAAAAACATAAAAAAAAATAAATTAGAAAATTACAGAAAACTACTTGAAAGTATAGAAAATTACAAAAAAAATCTCTAAAAGTATAAAAAGATATAAAATTATTGAAAATAAAGAAAATAAAAAAATCCCTTGAAAGTTCAAAAAATACAGAAAACCCTTGAAAGTATAGAAAATTATTGAAAATCTCATGAAAGTATAAAACTGGAAGAAAAATATTTGAAGTATAGAAAATCACAAATCCCTCTAAAAAGATAGCAAATAACAAAAAACTCAAAAAATAGCAAAAAATTTTCAAAAAGTGGAAAAAATCATAAAACCGCTAAAAGATATAAATCAAAAAAATCCCTGAAAGTTCAAAAAATTATAGAAAAATCTCCTAAAATTTTAGAAAATCACAAAAAAAACTTTTGAAAGGTTAAAAATTACGACAAAACCCTAAAAATATAAATAATAAAAAAAAACTAATGAACGTTCAAAATATCACAAAAAACTACTTAGCTTCAGAATACTATAAAAAATTTCGCAAAGTAAAGAAAATTATAGCAACCCCCTTGAAAGTTCGTATATTTTTAAAAGTTCAAAACATCAAAAAAAAAACCTTGAAACTTCATAAAATCACAAAAAAAAATGTCCTAAAAGTTCATTTTTGAAATTTTATAAACTTCTAGACTATTTTCTGAGATTTTCTCAAGTTTCAAAAAATATTTATAATTTTTTAAAATTTTAGGTATTTTTCACAATATTTTGAACTTGTAGGAGTTTTTTGTGATGTATGATTTTATGTGCCTTCAAGAATTTTTTTTTTTGAAGTTTTAGGATATTTTCATGATATTTTGAACTTTCAGAAGTTTTTAGTGTTTTTTCATACCTTTGGGGGGTTTTCCGCATTTTAAAAAAATTTTCATGAGTTTTATATGATTTTTGAACTTTTAACCATTTTTATGTAATTTTCTAAACTTTCATGGTTTTTGTGATTTTATATATTTTTAGAGATTTTATGATTTGTACTTTCAAAAAATTTTCTGTGATTTTTTTAAAATTCTATATGTCTTTTGTGATCTTCTATATTTTTAGGATTTTTTTAAACTATTTTCAATATTTTTTTTCAATTTCTCTACTTTCAGGGTGATTTTAATAATTTTCTATATTTTTAGAAATTTTTTCTGTGATTTCCTGATCTTTTAATGGATTTTTCGTAATTTTTTTAGGGGGTATTCTATTTTCTATATTGTTAGAGACTTATTTGTAATTTTTATATTTTTAAGAGTTTTTTATGTGACTTTCTAAACTTTTTATATTCTTATAATTTTTATATTTTCATGTTTTTATATTTTTTTATTTTTAAAATTTTTTTGTTATTTTTTATCCTTTCAAATAATTTTCTATAATTTTGTAGACTTTGAAGAATTTTTTTTATCTTTGTCTATATTTTGAGCAAGTTTTTTTTGTGAAATTTCTTTATTTTCATAAAATTTTTATAAGTTTTTGAAATTTTATTAATTTTTTTAGAAATTTTTTAACTTTCAAGGAGATTTTGTGTAAAAATATATTTTATAAAAACTATGGAGTAAGGATATAATGGAAATTTTCATATTTTTATTAATTTTAACGGTCAAAACTAGCATTGTTTAGTTAAAGAAATATCATAGAAAGAAAAAATAATTCAGGATATATAAAATATTATAACTTTTATAAAGAGTATAAAAAAAATAATATTACCTTATAGGGAGGATATTTAAAATTTGTTTTTTGGTCCATACAAACCGGTATGACAAACTTAAAAAAATATTAATGATTTTAATTTTTGCATGCATAGCTTTTTGCATCAATTATGTTTTGAAAAATTTGACTCCTGAGAGGAATGGAATCTTTTATTTAGAGCCTTAAAGATTTGTGGAAATAACAATGACCGAAAAGAATAGTGGACATAATATGGTAGTAGCAAGTAGCAACATGGTCCAACACCAAGAAGGGCTTTTTATCTATAATTTTCTCAAAATTTATTTTATTTGTCAAAAACCCCCAGTAATTTTTGTATTTACCTATACATTCCTCTTTTCGAAAATTATTACCTACAATTCCTTATTGTTATTTAATTAAATTTTTTTCAAAAATTTTACTTTTATTCTCTGGAATTTTATAACTAAACCTCTTAAAATTCTTAACTTTTCACCCTCCACTCTTTCTCTCAAATATTTATAAATAAATCCTTAATTAAATTTTAAATTAAAATTATATATTTACAAATAGGTTTATTGAATACTTTTATTTATAAAGCCCAAATTTTAATATTTTTAAAAAAAGTTTATAAAGATGACCATAAATGTTTAAAATTTTTATAAATAAACTCTACATAAAAAATTTAATTATGAGTTTAATATTCATACATTTATAAATAGACCCCTAAAATATTTTATTTATAATAAATCCAAATTTTATCTTTTTTTGATAAAATGTTTACAATATTGAATGTTTTAAAACTTAAAATTTAAAATTAAAATTTATTTGTTTATTTACAAATAGATCCCTCAAATATTTTTATTTATAAATAATTCTAAATTTTTTAAAAATAATTTTAAAATTACAAGTTTAATATTTGTACATTTATAAATAGGCCCCTTGAATATTTTTTTTGTAAATAAATCTAAATTTTATTATTTTTTAACTAAGATTTTACAAGAAAGGAATTGAAGATTTTAAAACTCAAAAGTTTAACTTACAAGTTTAATATTTGTACATTTTCCAATTTCAAATAGTCCCCTTCAATATTTTTATTTATAAATAACTCAAAATTTTATCATTTTTTAAATAAAAATTTATGAAAAAGCTATTGAAGTTTTGAAATTTAAAATTTTAAAATATAAGTTTAATATTTGTATATTTACAAATAGATCCTTTGAATATTTTTTTATTTATAATTTGGACTTATTTATAGATAAAAAATTCAAGGGGTCTATTTGTAAATGTACAAATATTAAACATATGATTTAAAATTTTAAGTTTTAACTTAAAAGCATTCAATGTCTCTTTTCATAATTTTTTATTTAAAAAATGATAAATTTGGACTTATTGATAAATAAAAATATTCAAGGGGTTTATTTGTAAATGTATAAATATTAAACTTGTAATTTAAAATTAAATTTTTTTTGTAAAATTATTTAAAAATGATAAAAATTGAACTTATTTATGAATAAAAATATTCAAGAGATATATTTGTAAATGTACAAATATTAAACTTCTAATTTGAAATTCTAAGTTTTAAAACCTTCAATATTTTTTGTAAAATTTTATGTTAAAATGATAATTTGGCTTATTTATAAATAAAAATTATTCAAGGGCTATTTATAATGTATACATATTAAACTTGTTAATTGAAACGTTAAGTTTTAAACTTTCAATATCTTTTTTAAATTTTTGTTTTTAAAAATAAAGTTTAGAGTTATTTATAAATAAAATATTCAAGGGGTCTATTTGTAAATATACAAATATTACACTTGTAATTTTAAATTTTGAGTTTTGAAACCTTCAATATCATTTTTGTAAAATTTTATTTTGAAAAAGATAAATTTTGGTCTTATTTATAAATAAAAATATTCATCGGGTCTATTTATAAATATACAAATATTAAACTTGTAATTTAAAATTTTAAAATTTAAAACCTTCAATATTATAAAATTTATATTGAAAAAAGATAAAATTTGGATCTATTTATAAATAAAAATATTTGAGAGGTATATTTGTAAATGTATGAATGTTAAAATTATAATTTAAATTTTTATAAAATATTTATTTGTAAAAAAATTTAAACATTTAAGGTTTTTTTAAAATTTTTATTTAAAAAATATTAACGTTTGGATTTATTTATAAATAAAAATATTTAAGGAGTCTATTTGTAAATATACTAATGTGTAAATTATAATTTAAAATTTAATTAAGGATTTATCTGTAAATATTTAAGAGAAAGAATGGTGGATAAGAAGTTAAAAATGTTAAAGGGTTTAGTTCTAAAATTATAAAGGATAAAAATGAATTTTTTTGGAAAAAAATTTTGATTAAAGAAAAATCAGAAAATTATAGGTAATAAATAAGTAAATACTCAAATGGCAGGGAGGTTTCAGTAAATAAGACAAATTTTAAGAAATAGTAGATAAAAAATTTTATCAAAAATGAATTGGGCTTTTGCTAACTTGGGTCGGGCCTAGATTCCGAGTGTATTCCGACGTTGTTTAGGGCTTTTCCCGAGGCCAGTTGTCCTCGTTCGCTGCTTCCCACCGAGGAATGCATTACACCGAAACAGCCCTGGTAGGCAAGGCTGAGCGAAAAATTTTTACCACATCATCTTGCTGATGTTACAAAAAATTATAAAAATATAGGTTTAATAAAAGTGAATTTGTGATTTTGGATCATTTTAGATCGAATGAGGGAAAAAATTTGACAGTAATTATATGGTTTTTACCATGTTAGTATGATCGCGTAACGCAAATATTCCGCTTGGCCTTCTCGGACATACTTATTTTATTTGGATTCTTATTAATATACTTAAGAGATTCTTTGTGTTGGATTATATGCAAATAGCATTAAGACGGATTAACTTTTATATAATTGTAAATAATCCCTTTGTGTTTGAAAATGAAATAAAATTTCACATATAGATCCCTCGAGTTTTCACAAATGCATACATTTAAAGTTCGAAGGGGTTATGCATGAATTTCAATGTTGTTATTACATCTGGAAGTTATATATATGTAGTTATACCAAATTTAAATATTTTTTTAGTTCATCTTCAAACAATACGCATAGGAGACATCCAAAGAAGCTTGAGCGGAGAACAATTGGTTTGGGTTAAGTTAGATCCAAGATTATTCATCAACATATATGTTCGCATGATATATAATATATTTGACTAATCAATGTATATTTATAAAATATAATTATTTTTAAATAATAAATTCTGATTTTTTATTTTTATAAATTTTTTTTTTTTTATAACTGAATAGGGCCTAGTGATACCACGTTCGACACTTGTTTCGAGTTTGCGCTAGAACGATATATGGTGATTAATTACGTATTGTTTTTAGTTGATCATTGGTGTTGAAAAAGAAAAGTAACAAATAATAATGCCAACCGTTCCTGAAACCAGATAAGAGCAGACTTCAAGTCCGTCGTCCAAGAAATACAGAAAGAGGGTTGAATCTATGCTGGAGAATAGAGTTAAAAAAAAAAAAAAAAAAATTATATTTTAATTTCAAAATTGATCTCAGCATTTATCAAAATCGATATTTTTTGCTCATTTCGATCAAATTAATTTCATTTCAATTTCAATCAAATTATTTTATTAATTTTCTTTAATTATACTTTTAAATCTAAATTTTAAAAATTATAAAAATAAAAAAAAAAGTATATATAAAAAAAATTATATCTACATATTTTAAATTATTAAATACATATTTTTGGGTAAAAAATGACCCAAAATATCAACAAAATAAATTGTAAAACCCAATATTCGAATATGAGCACTTTAAATAAAATTAAGAGATATAACCATTTAATCTAACTTAACTTAATAAAATAAAGAAAAAATAAAACATATTTAAAATTTTAAATAGAAATGCACGGGTCCGATCAAAACGTAAAACTTTGGTTAAAAGTCAAAGAGGCTATGCTTGGTCCATTAGGGTTATTATTGACAGTGACTTGACTTGGCAAGTTAACGCCGAGCATGTAGAGGAAGCTGCATGGGTATTTTCAGTATTTCAACGTCGAAATTAATATTCACATGGATGACTTTGAACCTTCGTTCGGCCTACTACATGACCAATTTATAGGGCCACTTCGCTAACGTTTAGTGTTAAGAGATATCCCTAGCTTCTTCGCTCAGGTTAGATTTGACTCGGTTGAGTTGGATTAGAAAGGAAGACGTTTCTGGGATAACCCTATTCCTAGCCCAATTTTATTTGGGTTCGAGAACCCAGGAGCAATCCGTTACCAACCAACCCCGTTAATTCAAGGTTTTAACAAGTTCTATATATGATCCCTTTGGGCTGACATATATATACCTAAATAGATCGCAATGAATGTTCACAGTCCAAACCGTGTGATCACGGAGACAAAGTGTCTTAGTCATTTTAGTTCCCAAAATGGTTCCAGATCATCACCGAGCTCAGACGACGTAAACGACCAATTATAGATTACGTTTTTTAATATATATTTCGGGCAAATGGAGAAGCCCAAGTCAAACCCGTGTTTCTACAGAAGGTTGAGCTCGAGCCAGAATTACGTTGTATTTGAATCAAAGCATGCAAAAACGGGAAATGCACACTAAATTGCGGAACCAACATTATTGACCCGAATGGATGGTGTTCAGCACGTGGGCTATTGGCGAACGTGACTCGACCGAGTGACCGACCGACCGACCCACCCACCCGTTTCCATATAGATGCAGCGGAGCCCCGGGATATTAATCCACATTCAATTAGGCTACAAAAATGGAAGCCGGCGATGCAAGTCAACTTGCTCACTCCCGGGATCTCATTCACGACTTTTCACGTAAAGTACCCGCCTAATGGAGGAATGGGAGCCGGCCACACCATAGCCCATGGAATTAGGGCTGACGTGGTCGGATGGGCATAGGAGAGAGAGGTTTCCTCGTGTTGGGTCGCACAACACATCCTTTGTTATGGGGATGACAATGGCCGTGAAATCCTCAGATTTTCTGTCGGCACGAGGAGCATGCTATTTGCCTCGCTGTCCCTCTCGAGAAACACCATTCTCATTCCGTCAACACCAACTCTCTACATATAGAGCCACTTCTCCAATCCCGAGCATCACCAAGCATTCCGTTGCTCTCTCTCGCTGAAAGTCTTCTCCTTCTTCATCTGTCTGTCTCTAAATCTACCATTCCAACTTTTTAACCATGTTGTCGAAAAAAGCTACATGCAACTCTCATGGGCAAGACTCCTCCTACTTCCTGGGATGGCAGGAATACGAGAAGAACCCCTTTGATCCTTTGACCAATCCTTCCGGAATCATTCAAATGGGTCTCGCCGAGAACCAGCTCTCCTTAGATCTTCTCGAGTCGTGGCTCGTAAGCCACCCCGACGCCGCAGCGTTCAACGAAGATGGAGCTATCGAGTTCCGCGAGATTGCTCTGTTCCAGGACTATCATGGATTGCCTGCTTTCAAGAATGTAAGTAATAATATTTTTCTTTTAATCTTGTGGCATAGCAGGTGGTAATACCCAGTCGCAATCAAATAAATTTTCCTTCATGCTAGAAAAAATCAAAAAGATCCATTTCTTTTTTGGCAGCATGCAAAAGGATGGTGACAAGTTCATGATCCTCTTTTAGTTGCCATTTTTCGTTGTCCATGGACCAGACATTTACATGTAATTGGGATAAATGTTTGCAGGCGTTGGCTGAATTCATGAGCGAAATGAGAGCAAACAAGGTGCGGTACAATCCTGATAACTTGGTTCTCACCGCCGGTGCGACCTCCGCCAACGAGACCTTGATGTTTTGCCTCGCCGATCCCGGCGACGCTTTCCTCCTCCCAACGCCATACTATCCAGGGTTCTTTAACTTAGACATTTGACATCTGCGTACGCATATATGAAAATACGAGTGAAAACCACATGAAACTTACGTGTTGTTATGTTATTTTTCCAGTTTTGACAGAGATCTCAAATGGCGAACCGGCGCTGAGATTGTTCCGATACAGTGTTCTAGTCTCCATGGCTTCAGAATCACGAAACCGGCACTGGAAGAAGCTTACCGCCATGCACAAAAGCGCAAGCTCAGAGTTAAAGGCGTTCTCGTCACCAATCCGTCCAACCCATTAGGTATGTCAATGGCACAAGTCGAGCTTGACATGCTCACTAGCTTCATTTCTGCCAAAGGCATCCATCTTATAAGCGACGAGGTTTACTCCGGGACCGTCTTCGACTCGCCAGGATTCATCAGTGTCAAAGAGGTCATGAAGGGCAGAGACGATATTGCCGACAGAGTCCACATTGTTTATAGCCTCTCTAAGGATCTCGGCCTCCCTGGTTTTCGAGTTGGCGCAATATATTCAGAAAATGAACAAGTTGTTGCTGCAGCCACAAAGATGTCTAGCTTCGGATTGATATCTTCTCATACTCAGTATCTTCTCTCAGTTATGCTATCAGATAAAGGATTCATAAGAAAGTACATTGTGGAGAACAAGAGAAGGCTCGAACAGAGACAACGGCTTCTCATCTCAGGACTCGAAAGTGCGGGCGTTGGCTGCTTAAAGAGCAATGCCGGCTTGTTCTGCTGGGTTGACATGAGGAAGCTCCTGAAATCCAACACATCTGAAGGAGAGATGTTGCTGTGGAAGAAAATGCTCTTTAAAGTACGCCTAAACATCTCTCCCGGAGCTTCTTGCCATTGCAAAGAACCCGGCTGGTTCCGAATGTGCTTCGCTAACATGTCAGAAGCCACACTCAACCTCGCAATGCAACGGCTCAAGTCGTTTGTGGACTCCGAATACGGCCACAGCCGCCGCCGCCCTTCAGCTCGGCAGCATGCTATCTCGTTTTTGCCCAGATTTGTTCTCCGGCTATCACCCGCCGATCCCAAATTGGAACGCTAGCTCCACTGTGATTCCATTTGCCGCCGTTCTTCATCGTCGGATTAGATATTATTTTGTTATTATTGTAGATTTAATCATTTTTGTTTTCTTTTATCTTCTTCTTTTTTCATGGACCGGGTGCACTCCATCCATGTGGATTTGGAAGTGGCTTAGGATTTCATGTGCATGAGAGACGTCTGTTTTCGACTGCAACTGCAGTTGGCTGTTCAATTCAGCATGTAATCTCAGGTATTTATCCTAAAGTCAGTCCTACTACAACTTACTTTTCTATCTTCCTATTCTCCATTGCACGATAGCAATAAATTTCCCTAAAAATGCATTAACCTAATCCGAGAAATTTACTTATCAGCAAGAGATACGGAGATCAAATTAGTGATTAGAGAATTTCCGCATGTCACATTACTAAATTAATAAATGTTGCACAGAGGAATATCCATCACAATTTATAATTAAAAAAAAAAGAAAGAGACCAACTAAATTAGTTGTAACAAGAAGTTTTGGAAATTTGATCTCTGTATTTCATTATATTTAAAATTTTTATATGAATAAAATATTTATATAGGTGATCTAACTAAATTTAAATTAAAGAAAAAGATTGATTCAAATAAAGGCCAAACTTATCAATTCATATCTTTTAATAGGAGATAAATTTAGAGAAGAATCTGAACTACTAATTCATTTCCTAATATGAGTCCTAATTCGATTAGGATTTTACAAAAAGTCTAAATTTTAGATACGACTGAATCAACAATACTTACTTTACCTTGAATCCTCTTCTTCTTTGAAGTTGAATTTTTAATAGATGTCATTATCATTACCTCGTACGAAAAGATCAATAACCTTAAATATTAATTAAGTCCAAATAGAACTTGAACTTATCAATCAATACTTTTGTTAATATGTCTGTCGAATTTCTTGAAGTATAAATCTTTTGAAAAGAAATTTCGTCATTTTCAATAATGTCTGAAATAAAATAAAATTGAATATTTATGTGCTTTGATATAAAGTGATACATCTGATTCTTCGTAAAGTATATGATACTCTAATGGTTATAAAAAAATGAGGAGAACACCTTCATAGACACTAACTTCATTTCTCAAATCTTTTGATTATAAAGTTTTTTCATTGCCCCTGTAGCTGTCATATACTGGAACACTATTATAAATAATATCACAGTTAACTATAAGGATACCTTTAGCTAATGAGACCACCATAATAGGTGAAAAGGTAACTAGTGAGAGATCATCATTGATCTAGATTTTCAATATAGTCTAAATCAATATAGCCAACAATTTCGACCTCTTGAAACATATTTTTTTCAAAATATAAACCAATATTAAAAATGCTTTTAATGTATCTCAATAATCACTTCACAGCTTGTTAATATTTTTTTCTTGGATTTGTCATATAGCGGCGGATAACACTAACTGCTTGTGCAATATCAAATTTTATGTATATTATAACATATATCAAGATTCCAACAATACTCAAGAATGTAATATTCTTCATATATGCATGCTTCTCATCTATAGAAAGACACAATTGAGTTGAAAGCTTGAAGTGGACTGACAAGAGAGTGCTAACGGGTTTTAAGTTCTATATGCCAAAATGAAAAATAATCTTCTAAAGGAGTGTTAAAAAAAAATTTTGATTAAATAACTGTCATGGGGTTTTTGATAAATAAGGAAAATTCCAATGGAGTGTTGATAAATATCCCTTTATTTTATGGACAAAAATAATCTAGAGTAGATTTTATTAATAAAAAAGTAGAAGAAATTATAATGATGAAAATGAAACTCTAACATCATAATTCTTACAAGAGACTAACTAGTATAATTATCACAAGATATTTTGAGTGTTTGATCAATATTTTAATATTTTAATATATTTATAATTTTTAAATAAATAAGGTATTTATAAGAGTGATCTAATTGAGTTTAAATCAGAATAGGAGATTTATTGAGACGAAAATCTGGTCTATTAATTTATATTTTAGACAAATTTTTTTAAAAAAAATCTAATCCACTATTTTATTTTCTAATATGGGTCCTAATTTGATTAAAATTTTTTCAAAAAAATTTAAATTTAAAACATAAGTAAGTCAATAAAGAAAGACCGTGATCTTCATTAATGTGTTATTATTAGTTCTGATCGCAACGATGAGATTATGCGACAGGATCATCGGCTGTCGGCGATGTGGTCGTTGCCGACGAGGGCCGCCTCGGTGGTGGTTCCTTAGTATTTTTCTGCTGACCTTCTTCCTCCTTTTAGCATCAGGGGGCCACTCTTATCGAGCTGCGATCAAGTGGAACATGCACCCAAGTAGAAAGCAGCATCATGTCTCACGTCATATCTTCATTTGAAAAATTGTTACGAGGATACGGGCTTTCCAAATTGAGGCGCTTTTCAATCTTTGTCTTTAATTAAAACACACACACATAGGTAGAAAGATTGCTGGAGTCGGAGACCGATATTATTTTGCAGACTAATTAATCCCAGTTTCCAGCCAATCCAATGAATTTAAGACACTAAGAAGAACGCTATCTTTGTCCCTCTGGTCTGTTTTCAGTTCACAGCCTGATGACTCAGTGGCTCATTATCATGACTTGGAACATAGATTGAAAAAGGATTTCTTTCGTCTCCATTAGAGCAAATTTGGAAAAACGTGGACGTCCACATGCTAATGTGCAAAACAGGCGGATCATGCCATGAGAGTCTAAATTTAGGGTAAACACAGGTTCCATCTTTTCTAATATTCCGAAGACTGCTTGATTGGATTTTATTGCAGACAATGGGCACGGTCGGGCCCGCTGTCGGGCTCGTGGCCCAAATGTCTCGACGCTTCGAGGTCCCCTTGTGTGAGCTCGTCGGCGCGCAATCGGTCTACGCATTATTGGTAATAAATAGATTTCGAATCTAGCATCATTTTTGTACTTTTATTTATCTTATGATGTTGTCGAAATCTCTGAGCCATTAAAGAGTTCCAGTTAGGTCACATCCTAATCTTATGGCGCGTGCAGAGAGCGGCCTACTTCTTAGAAACTAAATATATTTTTAGGGTTTTTTCGTCGTGTAAGATTATTTCTCACCCTTTCAGAGAATTTAAAGATAACGTCGGCAAAAGCTTAATGTGCTGCTCTAGTGATGAAATCATGCAGCATTAGGCTGTGACAACATGGTACATCTGGGCCCGAGCATGGTTCCCAGGTCAAGTGGCTTGACGGAACCCGAAGCCGGTCCGCAAATGGAGCCCGAGCTAAGCATGGTTCGACCGCCCAATTGAAAACCGTCAGGGCCCAATCTGATGGCAGCCAGGTCTCATCTGGAAAGTTAATACTGTTGATGAAACATACTTTTAAGAACAGTTGCACGTGCGAGCAGGATGTCTCCAGCATTGCCTTGTTTGCGTTGAGATGTGGAAATGCCGATCTCGATGCGGCGATGACCTCGGGCAACATATCTTTAGTTCCTCAGCGAGGAGCACATCATCCAATGATGATAATGTAATGCAAATGCAATGGGCTTCTTGAACATTTGCACGTTGTCTCACATGGGTGCGGCTGACAAGGAAGAACATGCAGAGGGACACAAAAGCACCTGAGCGAAGGTGGTCGGCCGTGGAACATGGCCGGCTGGGGGCTCCGTGAGCCATGCCAGGAGCCCCTTTGCAAGTGTTATCTTGTTACTGCTTCCAGGCTCCATTGCAAACATGGCAGCAGCCTGCAGTTACTCTTCTTCAGGCAATGATAGCTGAGCATAGCAAGTAGACTTAACTAAAGCTAAGATGGCTGCGGGGTTTGTGAGACAAGATTAAACACAATAACATGGAATTAGTGCCTTTGCTAATATTTTTTCGTTTTGTTTTCATCTTGCATTGGCAATACTGGCGTGTTGGTTAATACAGATGAGTTAGAAATAGATTGGGGCATGATCTTCACTATACAGGGGGAGCAACAAGCTGAGTGTTCCACATTTGGCTTCGGTGGGCTTGGACCCAAGGCAAAGGCTGTAGGCCTATAACACGCGGACCACGTTTCATGGGTAATGTTGATTTAGAAATAACATGGCCAATAAGACTCATGTATTAATGCAATTGAACTTCCATTGTTCATGATAAAAGACAAATTTAACTGGACACCAATTCACTCAAATCCAATAGGTGGACTACAGTATGATAAATTAAGTGTACTAAAAGCTTCAAACTAATCATTTTTTATATAAAAAATAAATATCACCGTTAAATCAATAATTAATGTGTCATGATGTAGTGAATTGTTATATAATAGTGGAATCACATAGGCCAATTTGTTTTGACAAAAGTGAATAAAAATGAAGTGACTTCTACTATTTTTGTTTGTTTGGTTTAATGATAATGTTATGATAGAATTAGTGTCCACATAAATCATAGTATCGTCGAAGAAAATAAATTAAGTTTGATTTTAATCTTTTCGGACCAAAGTCACTTCTTGGAAGCAAATTAACTTGATACATGGCTTAAATTTTATTTTCTCAATATTTTGAAACATGATCCCTCCATGGGACCTCATTCCATTAAAGAATCATCTAATTTACTAAGATAAATAACAGAAAGAGTCTCATGCACATTTACACCCAGCAACAAACTAACTACTGGCAGGAACTAATCTGCAGTTGCTTTTTTAGTTTCTATTCAATCTCTAGTCTCCATCCCCTCTTGTCTTCCAACTGTCCCATTTGAATCCCTGTGAGGGTTTCATACAATCTCTGAGACACTGTCTCAGCACCAGTCTTGTACTCATACCTACATCAAACAAACAGATCAAGTGATTTCTGTACAATCATTACATACATGTGATGTCTCCATCGAAAATTTCGAGCAAAGTTTGAATGGAACCTCCTTCTATGTGTTCATGGCATACCTCTGACCAGAGTAAGTAATGCTTCCCACGGGAGCCACCACCACTGCAGTTCCTGTGCAAAATACTTCATCTGCATCTTTTAGTTCGTCTACAGAAACGAGCCGCTCCTCTACCTGATAGCCATAATCGCGAGCAATGTCGATTATGCTTCTTCTCGTGATCCCGGGAAGAATAGTCCCGTGGGTAGCTGGAGTAGCAATCAAATTGCGCTGCGTAGATAGTTGAGATAGAATTTGCGCAACGATTACAGTGGAGTGCAACAGAATATATCAAATTTAGAACCAAATGACACAAAATAATTCAGGTTGCAGGATGTTGACATCAACAAGCATCAAGAGATACCTTCACGATGAATATGTTGCAAGATGCAGCCTCCTCCAAGTACTTTTTCTTTACAGAGTCAAGGAACAAAACGTCTGAAAATCCTTTAGATTTAGCTTGCATTTGTGGCTTCAAAACCTGATGAAGTATAGAAGGAAATCAAGAATCATGAAGTTGGGATTTACCTATTGTTTCCTGTACAACCCTATCAAATTTAAGGAAAAAATTTTCTCACCGGTGCATAATTGGTGATTGTTTTTACGCCACCAGTCCCACCGGGAGTGGCACGATGAGTCTCGTCCGCTATTAGCAAATTTATTGGTGCCAATCCCTCCTGTAAAAAATGTCCCGAGACATGGAAAATCGAAATTTCAGTAGAAAATTCAATACTAGAAGTTGGCGTTACAGACCCTAAAGTAGTTGCCAACAGGTGCAGCATAGACCAAGAACATATATTCTGGTGCAGGAGCCAGCCCTAGTATTGGTCCACTTCCGAACAGTAATGGCCTAATGTATAGAGATCCTTTTCCTGGAGGCGGCACCTGTTGGTGAACACAAAGAAAAACAGATCATGGAGCATTGCATGAGGAGCTGAAGGTGGACAATGTAGCATCCTACCCAGCGTTTGTTGGCTAACACTGTCTGCGACACAGCCTGAACGAACTGTTCCACTGATGGTGCTGGCATACACAATCTGTCGGCACCACTCTGCATGCGCAGCGCATTTTCTTCCGGCTGGAATAGCAGGAAACCATTGCCGACTCGCTTCCTGTAGGCCTTGAGTCCTTCGAATAGACCCTGTTTTTGCACGGAAGAATAGAATCAGACTAATAATGTAGCATTCAAGTAGAAGCATAAGACAAGTGTTCAATTGCAATCACAGTCGTGCTAACCTGCCCATAGTTCAGCACTCCAGATGAAGGGCTCAGTTTTATGTCCCCATACCTGCTGAGTTCACCACGTCTAAATCTGCCATCTTGCGCGCTTTGCATCGCATACATATAATCAGTTGGCACAAGATTGAAACCGAGTTCATCCCAGTCCATATCAGCGTAGTCGTGGTCGCTTCTGTTGAGTTTTTATCAGATTAAGCCAATCTAAATGTCTAATGTCATGATAATCTCCATGAGTCTGCAATTCCCATTGATGTATGGAGAGGTGGAAGCAGTAATCCAGTTTGTATTAAATAATTTTGAGAAAATGAGAGTAAGCCAGGAGACCGTGATTCATGCATCCAGCAGAGAAAAAGCACACGGATAGACTAGACTTTCTAAGAATTTTGCATATCCCCATTTTTTAATTTTCCATCTTAGATGGGATTATGTCTGCTATGTTCTTGGAAAGTACTAATAGGTTGAAAATCTACGGCAAAATAGACTACATAGTAGCGGAATTATGATTCTTTAATGCACAGACAGGGTTCTAGTTCCTCTTTCATGCAAAACTTAGAAGCGAAAACATTGATATAGCAATATGAAAAAACATTTAAGAATAGGGAAGGATTTTTACTGCAACTGGAGATTAACATACCTGTCTGAGTCCTCAACAAATTGCAAAGAACTCACAGGCCGTGCTGAGAGAGAACTATAGCTTCCAAGCTGCCACGAAAGATTCAATCATTATATGAAAGAGAGGAAACCGAAAAGACAGGAAAAAAAGAAAAATCTGATAGATAAGAGAACCCACCCTGGAAACTGTCTCGTTGAAACTTTTTAGGAATGCTGCAACGGAAGGCCCTGAGGCTGGACGAAGAAAACGTCGCACTAGCATGATCAAACTCCCTCAGAATGAATAGAAAGAGATACGAGTCTTTCTGAAACGCATAAAGCACATGAGCTCATCAGCTGTAAAAGAGCTAACAAGTTTTATAAAAGTAGATGAGATAAACACAAGAAAACAAATGTTTTCCCACAGAAAGCCTGCCTTCCAGAATTCAAACCAGTAGAAGCTTTCAAAAGAATCAAGATGGATGAAACTACGAGCAGAAGGACAAGTACAGATTGAAACTGCTAAGCCACGGGAATAAGTCGTGGCCTGCAATTCTTTGCAGAATTCCAGACAGTATGGCAATCTAAAAGCCGTAAGTAGTACGCTGTTGGCTCGGCAGGCGCGACGATGTTGACTGAAAGAATGAAGTCTAGTCCCCCAAGATAAGAGAACCAGGAAACCGTTTGATTTAAAATAATATTATATAATCGAATTAAATTTTAATTTAATATAACTGATAAAGAATATAATTTTTTTTAGTATTTAATTGCTAGTTCGACTAAAAAATTTGTAATTTTTTTCTAAATTATTCTTACATTTATTTCATAATGAAGTAACTAATTATTTTTTGCAAATAATTTAATCTAATGATAAATTAGACCAACTAAATTATAAATAAACGATAAAGATAATTTATTATACAAATATATTGAATAAAGGATATAAGTTTGAATTTTGACAAAATATAATAATTTAAAGCAAAATAATTAATATTCAATCCTAATACATATAAGTACGAACACGCACGGTATAAGTACTAGTACGTGTACGACGATATGGCGAGCTGGAATTTGCGAACAGTCAAATCAAACTGCTCTGGACCAGCAATTACAGTTTGAAAAGGCCGAAGGTTTTGGCTGAAAAGGGAAGAAATTAGAGGTAGTTCTGTAATTTTACTTTTAAAAAAAGGTCGGAACTCTTAATTTAACGAAATTTAGGCTGTTGATTATTGGCGGGATTAGAAATGTAATCTGTCTCATTTGCTAATCCGAAATCAAACGCAGCCCAATTACCTCAAATCATCATGGGCTGAAGAAGATTTGTACGAGGGCGTGACAGACACGGAGGAGACTCTTCCAATGAATGCATAGAGCTCCATTGGATACAGCCCCAGAACCCTTCCAATGTACATAACATCTGCAGATACCTGCATTTTGTTGGTCAGCACAAATATTTCGGCACCCCAACTCGAGCTTCTTAAAAAAGAAAACGGGAGAGCTCGGCCCAGGATTTAAATACGTTTTGTGCTCATGTATGGGCTCGGCCCAAGTTTTTTCTTTGGCCCCGATCCAACTCTAATTAGGGTACCAACTGAAGTGAGTTCTTGAATCTACGCTAAAAAATTATTCCGTTGAACGTAAGCGGACGAAAAGGTGCCAAGAATTAACTTTTTTCTAATCATAACTAAAACTTAATAATTTATTTATAATATTTAATTAGACATAAATAAAAATAGTAATAAATTTTATTTTCTTTGGCCCTTTTGAAATGATGCCAAATAAAATTGTTTGAAAGTGAATTTCATTTTATGTCAAATTTTGAGGTTAAAATTATTTGAAAATGGATCATTATTTTTGCAAATCACTTTTTGACTAAATAAAGATTAGATGTACTGACAATATATCGAAATAAATTGACCGAGTTAATAAGTCAATAAAAACTAAAGGGTTGTATCTTAAAATTTACATTTCTTGATTTCAAACGGTGAGAAACTCTCAATCATGGTTTTACGTTTCGGCCGAAACGACTCGGTTTCGGCCGGTCCCTGGGTTTCGGTTTAGAATTTACTTTTTATTACTGTTCATCTTTACCAACGAGCGTGGGCGGGAGAACTCGAGCTCGCCGAACTCGGGCGTGCTAGTGGGAGCTCGCCAGGCTCGCGCGCGCGGGAGCCTGAGGTGGGTGGGAGGGGGGGGTGGGAGGATCTCGCGCCGGCTTCGTATCCGAACCCAAGGGCCCTGCAGACTCACTATCTCGCGCCCTCACCGACCTGACCCGTACTCCCGCAAATTGAGGCCAACCTTACACTGGGGCCAGCGCTATCGCCAATTTGATTTCGACGTCCTTATCGGTTTCTGTCAGATATTGTTTACGTATATAATATTATTCACGTAATTATTCATTATTTTTTAAAATTTTTAAACATATTATAATTTTTTAATTTGAAGTTAAAAAATAATTGAAATAAAGTTAAATTTTAGTCAAAATATAATTTATAAAAAAATATTTTGGTTGAAACTGAAATGAAAATAATTTTGATCGAAACACATTGATTTTTTTGTTCACGTGCATGCGCACATGATCGTTCCACCGAAAGTAAAGGCAAAAAAAATTTATGTCGGTCTTACCCCCATGTGAATCACTGTCAAGAGATTGCGCAGAGTTAGTTGTTCTCGTATGTCTATAAATGTTCATCTGGATCATTTAGGTACTGAATTAATAATTCCACATCCAGATGTTTTAAACTCAACTGATGATGATGATGATTAGTTGTATTACATTATATTTAATAAATTTATATATCAATTATATTTTAATAATAAGTTAAATTTGCTTATGTTAATTTTTATTTTTTAATCATTTTCATATTATTTCTCATATATTTTTTATATAGTAATATATAAAAATAGTGGTTAACTATCAAAATTAATTTTAATTAATTAAAATAGTATTTAATATTGTGGTAAAATTAATTATAATTTTTTTCATAATTTTTAATTTTTAATAAATTTTTTTTTCTAAAATTTTATTGTATTTTTAATTTAAAGTCAAAGTATAGTCAAAATATAGTCAAACTGTGGTCAACACATAATTAATAACTAAAAAAAACAAGCATGCCCCTCAACAGGGTTCACTTAATACTATCAATCAGCGTCTTGCCATAATTTTTCCTGAATACTTCGCACAGTGTGATATTTATTTCTTATTGGTTATTGGACCACTTTTACTATATATTATCAATCAATATGGTTATCATTTTTATTTTGAACATTCGATGTATGGTTATACTTCAGAACCGCTGCTACGAGATCGTATAGAGCTAGTTGTTCTTCCTATGTATGTGTGAAGTACATTTTAATGAAAAGTTAAATGTGCTTATATTAATTTTTAACTTTTAATCATATTCATATTATTTCTTGTATATTTTTTTAATACACTAATATATATTAAAAGTAGACTATATCAGTGACTAACTATCAAAATTAATATTAATTAAATAAAATAATATTTAATATTATGGTAAAATTAAGTATAAATTCATTCTTAATTTTTCAATTTTTTTTTAATATTTTATCATATTTTTAATTTAAAGTCAAAGTACAGTTAAAATATAGTCGAAATCTGGTCAACACCCAATTAATAATTTAAAAAATCTTTCGGCCGAAACTGAAATTGCGGAAACTGAAACCCAAACGGTCGAAATGGCAGAAACGTATCGATTTCGCTGGGTCCCGAAACCAAAATCGAAACCGCACCATAAAACCTTGCTCTCAACACTAAAGTCAGATTCGTCTCTACACTAAGCTACACGAACCTCGATATTTTTTACTGGTAAGAAGTCATGTTGTGCTTGTACCAAGGTTTTACTAAGTTTGAATACCTCGATGTTCAAATGATAAGAAATGGATAATTATGGAAACTAATATCGATATTTAAATGTAGAAATAAATTCCGAGAGATCCAAAATTTAAGACCATCTGTTGCAATAAGTTCGATGAAGATTATGATACCGAGATGGTAAGATTATGATACGCTTTACACTCTATAAATAACATAGTCTATGAAGAGATAATGACTAATGTTATTTTCTTTTATCCACTATATTTTGAGTGATAATTATTGAATTAAATATCATAGTAGTCATCGCCAAAAAATTCCTAACGATCTCTTTCACAATATTTTTTTATTGCAGATTGACGAGAAAATGATATGATGAATTGAAATTTCAAATAGCCTTTCAAATCAAAATCGATGTCGAATCAGACTCAATCAACAAGAAATAAATGGTGGTGATTTCATTTTCAACCGCTTCCTTTCATTTTAGTCCAACCAAACAATTTTAAAATGCAACTATTCTCTATTTTTTCAAAATCCATTTTAACCGATACCGAATAAAGTATCCTGGAATTGAAATGAGAGAGAACTAAGCTTAAAACCAAACCGAAATCTGAACACGAGCATCAAAAATCGAACAAATTTTGCATTATGATTTTCAACCAGTTCCACATCTGTACAAGGATCAAAGATATATATCAATTCTTATACCATAAATTCACGATCATTTTATACCCCATTAAGTATTAAATTAATAATTATATTCACTTTTTATATCTAAAAAAGCGAGGTATCTATTTTATTGTATTTTTGGAACTCAAAAGAACACACCGTTGCACCGAGGGGACGGCAATTAGTTCAAAAAGGGGGACGACAATACGTGCATGTACGTTCAATTTAGCACGGCCATAGACCGGCCCAGTAGTTAACTCTAGATCTTACAAAATTTAAGGATAAAATCTTTTTTTAAAACAATGGTGAAGGAAGCATGAGCCGAGACGAGCGTCACTCTGTTGAGCGGAGCCTCCATCCTCACGTGTGACGTCCTTCGTCTGGCGCGTCCTACGAATCCGAGATACCACTCGGAGGAACCACTACAAAGGGCTAGGTGTAACGGACTTGTCCAGCGAGTTTGGCAGTTTCTGATATTTTGTGTTACTACAGTGGAGCTCTTGTGCTGCCAGGGTCGTGTGTTGCTCGGCCTCGGCGCATTCATCGGCTGGGTGGCTCACTGGGCTCTCACCTGCTCGGCATTCAAGCGGTCCTTCAGAAAAGCCCCTTGCTAGTTGATCTTGTTGTGTTGGTTGCAGCGACGTAGAGTTTCCTTAGCAACTTCTGCACCTCAGCTTCTCGTGGTCCAATTCATAGAGTGTGTCGAAGCGAGTGAAATTGACACAAGACATCTCTTCCCGGACGTCAAGAAGGTGTCCAGACATATTTCGGAAGATATTACCCAACAATAATAACAAACAGGAAGTTATTCTTATAAATCAGATTAAATGAGCAGCGTAGGAATACTAAGGAAGACTCACCTTCTCATATGAGAATTTCAACTGCAAGGGTGGTGAGGGGCTCCTCCGACAATCCACCGGGGCCGGGAGCCATTGTCCTCCGAAAAAATTCCGAACAAGCAATGGCATAACTCTTGTGCATACTACTGCTCGGCTATAAAAAATATTATCATTAGACACATTTCAATCAGAGCCGTAGTGTTCGCATGCCATTCTCAACTTTCAGTTCTCTTCAATTCTCGGCTGCTGATCAGAAACACATATTTTGTCCTGTGATTAACATTCTAAGTTATTCTAACTCATGCGTATTCTACCGATAGGGGTCCATGTATAATCTCGCCATCTGTGGACGGACTGTCTGAAACAAACAATATTTTTCTATCTCAATTAATTATTAATAATGACTTGTGCACTTTTTATCCAAAATATTTGAATGAAATGACTGAATCTTTTACTATAAAGAACAGAACATTAGGCTTTTAATTCTGAAAACAAAAAAAAAGGACCTATTTGGAAAACTTTTTAATTCAGAATTTTTTTAAAAAATATTCTTAAAAAAAAATAATCCGACCTTTCTCTTGTGCGGGCACAAGTTAAGATCTTGGATTATTTCTATTAGTAAACTATAGAATTCTCTAATTAAATATTATTATCATTTTTTTCTTTTGTTCAAATTTTATTTTATATTCTTCATGTTTTTAGATTTGAAATTTTGATTTTAATTGTACTTTTATCTTAATTCTTATTTTATTTTTGAAATTTTTTGATTCTTAAAATTTACTTTTTCATATTTTAGATTTTGTTATCAAGTTTAATGTGGTAAGTTCATAATGTTGGAAGCTTATTAGGACAATAGTGATAATTTTGTTCATAGTTCAATTTTAACTAATTCGAGAAATATGTGTTAGATTAATGCCGATGTGAATTCTTAGATTTAAAATTAAATTAAATTTATTTAGAATAATTTTTATGTAATTTGGGTGATGAATTAGGTATTCTGTTATGTGATTTTAGGTTTAGGCTTATTTCTCTATTATGATTTTTCTCGTAACTTTCTTATCAAGTAAAACAAATGAGTGACTTTCAATAAAACTAAGTGATATTTTAATATATTTATTTTTTATGACTATTATACTTGAATGTATTAAATTATTTATTTTTCTACATATGCGATGTTATATAGTTACTTGTGATACCAATTCTTACTAATTTATTATTATTATTATTATATATAATATTATGGTATTATATATTTATAGAATTTTAATTTCATAAGTGTATGAAAATAGATGTCAAATTTAAAGTGCGATAGTTCTTATCTAGAAAAGATGGGCGGCTGCTTTACATGATAGCAAGATTGCTTTATATGGAAAAAGCGTCAGCAAATGTGCAATGAATGACAAAGAAAGCCAAGCCCATGGGTGAAGAAGGTCCATTCCCAATCCTTGTCAAATGTTTTGATGGATTTCTCAGAAAACATGATTGCATCAGCCCACTCCAAAACGATCTTAATGAGATTTGAGATCGAGAGTCCTACCATACTCTGACTCTCTCGCACAGCATTCGCATAAAATTCATAAGGAATCATTTGATTTGAGATCGATCTCAGTTAATCATACTAAATTTTAGTATTAGTCGATAATTTTAATCATATTAATTAGAAGGCTAAGAGTTATTCAATTTAGTACGTACGGCTAAATTTTAGTGTAACTAGTGATTTATTCACCCCTAATTAGCCATACTAAAAAAAATTAAGTATTTTAGATTGATATGAAATTGATATAACTAGTGTTATATATATATATATATATATATATATTAATATGATTTTTGAAATCAATCATATTAGTTAATTATATAGTTGGATCGGAATCAAGCAAGTCCTAAAGATTTTGGGCTTATTCGCGGAGTTAATGATTAGGTATGGGAGAGCTATCTACTTGCTGAAACCTCGTAATTATTTGGGTGGGCCGTTCTTCCGCGGAGGGTAACTCGGTTTCCCTACGAAGGGAAGACCAGGGTTCATGATTGCATTTGACCTGTGAAAGCTTGCCATCTTTAATTGAGTTGGATGTTGGGTCCTAAATAGAATACTAGGTCGACAACCATGGTCCACCAAAAGATTTCGCGGATTTGCTGATACCGATTGGAAAACTATTCGGATCTCGTGTCAGGTTTACGACTGCAAAAATAAAATGAAACAAAAAAATTCGAAAACATCGTCGATTGGACGCTGGATCCAAATTGAACTTCAGCTTCGTTGCATGTCGACATTGCCTTTGCATCTCTGACATTCGGTCGCGCAAAGTGTGGCGTGCAATTTAGGTATAAAAAGGAGCATTTTATCTGATTTAATGAAGTAAAAAGAATCATTTAACCACCGATATTCGGGTCACGTTGCAAGTCGAAACTTTCAATAATCTTTGTTTAAACTTCAAAGAATCCACAGTCACCATAACGTTAATGATAATTAATGGAACTTAATCGTGTTTTTTTTTTTTTTTTTTTTTTTTATCATGCCCATGGAGTTGAAGTCAAAACAAAAGATAAAAAGATTCAAAAAAAAAAAAAAAAAAAAACAATTTACTTCATGCAAATCGGATTATCATGCATGGCGCACTAAGGAACAATTGAGAAAAGAATACTTGTAGAGGGGGTGACATCGGCGTGCACCGGCGCCCGAGCACAACCACGGGGATCTGACCTCTGCTCCCATCTTTTATTCGCGGGGCCCCTCGCTTTTCCCGCCCGACAAGTTGGTGGCCCGCTGATGCAACCAAAGCATATAATTTGAGGCGGCGTCCAATCCATGACGAGAGTTTTTTAACTCAAAAAGGCCTCCCACAGTTGTATGTGTAGATCGAATTCCACATTGTTAAGCAAGTTAATATAGTTTTATTACTATTAATTCAGACTGTTAGCTGGTCTAATTGTGTTGCTGGAGGCGCGGAGATAGACAAGCGCGCAATCCTGCAATGCGCTTTGCAGACAGCACGGTCGGCTAAGGAGGATGGGCTTGTTCGCGGGTTCATGGCCCGGTTGCCGCCGGGCAAAAATATGGTACGAACACACCGGGCCAAATCAGGCCCGGCCTATTAGAAGGTTGGGAATCGAATGCCAATTATGGCAAATCATTGCTGGGGATCGCCCTGCCGGCTGACGTCGGAAAGACACGAGGCCTGGCCACGTGTCGACGCGGGTGGCGTCGGCGTGCTTGCTTCGTCCACCAAGTAGGCGTTCGGAGTGGAGCGTGACGATGGAAAAGCCGCATCTGTCCATTTGGGACGGATGGTAGAATATTAATAATTTTTTGTGAGATTAATTGTCTCGTTGATTAAAGAAGTTATTCGCTAATCATGCCATTAGATTTAGGCTTTTGTCGGGTGGGCGCGGAAGTAGACGCATATCTGCCGCGGAAGCTTTAATCCGGAGACCATGCTAATGACATGAGAGTATGATAATCATGGTCTCTGAAAAATTTTTTGCGGTTATTGTGCGGTACGGCAACCAAGCATAAGTTAGGCTTCTAATCGTGGGTCCTAAATTAGTTGCAAAATATACGACCCCATTTGATCGTGTTTGATTTAGAATTAAAATCAGAATTAATATTTTTTAAAACTATTTTTTTATAAAATTAATATTATTTATTTTTATAATATTATTAAATTAATTTAAATTATTATAGTATTAATTTTAATAAAAAAATTTTATTAATTTATAAATTAATTTATAAATTTTGATTTTAATGGCAATTTTTATCCGAATCAAATGATCTCATAAATTAGGACGAATGGAATTCGTTTGTGGGCATCTGCATCGCATTCCTCGTTGCCACTTGTCATGTACTTGTGTACGCCCTTACCGCTGGCTACATTTTTGTCATTAGTCAGTAATTAAGCATCAGCTACTATGATTTAATTTGATTTTATTTGAGGGAATCGTCCGGTCTCTTCCGGCTGATTTTTCTTCGCTCGTTGGTCCTGCAAGTGAATGGGAGAGAGATTCGCACAAACCGGTCGTCCCGGAGCCTTCAACAGCCACTGACACCGACCAACCTAAACCAAAATATCTCGGTTTCAAACTCCTAACCCGAAACCAAAACCCGTACATTGAAATACAGGTCAGGAAAAAGTGGTTAGACACAAGCTTCCAAGACTTGGGCTTGTTGACAAGTCTACCATCTGTCACACACCATGTCGTCGTACGGCTAAAAAATATCTTGCGTTGGATTTTTTTTTTTTTTTTTCTTGATTACAAAATCAGGTGTTCTTAGTACCGCGTACCAACTGAATTGATAACCTTCGTTGGCGACACTACGGGAAGTATAAAATTAATTAATCTCTCACACTGTTGTTGGTAAACCCTACAGCCGTGTACTAATCTCTGCAGATCTTGTTAAAAAAGTTTTTGACAGCATCATTTATGCTTGAAATCTTGGCGCAGAGCCCACCAGCGATTTGTTTCCCCTTTCCAACAGGACACGGATGCAATGGCGCATTCAAGCCTTTTGCTTCAAGTTCATACGTCCTCAACACGGATGCCAAGGCCAGGCACGACGTCGAGCCCATGTGTTCCGTTTGTTTTATAATTGGGACAGCCATGCCATCTCGCCCCTCAAAGATCAAACACTTCATGTGTTTCCAGCTTCCTGTTGGGCCCAAAGATGTAGATATGGGACTCCCAATCATCACATCCCTCCGATGATTGCTTCAATAATTAACAACCTCATATTTCGGATTAGATGTGAACTGCCCACTGTACCACCTGCCGGTCCGTCGGTGATCATAAATCACAGGTCTGATTATCTATTAATGCTTTAAATAGTATCGGTATCGGCATTCCTTTCGTATCTGTGTGACCTAATAAACAAGTGGT
This sequence comes from Trichopus zeylanicus subsp. travancoricus, assembly GCA_005019695.1. NCBI lineage: Eukaryota > Viridiplantae > Streptophyta > Magnoliopsida > Dioscoreales > Dioscoreaceae > Trichopus > Trichopus zeylanicus. Next base: position 312,834 of record RXID01015215.1, on the reverse strand, counting down.
TACGGGGTTCGGCAAAGAGAGCACATCGAGATTGCCTTTCTTAATTAGAGCCAATGCGTAGAGATAAAGTAGAGCAAAAACTTGAAAAACAGAAATAGTATTATAATAATAATAATAAGGAAAGAGACAGAGAGAGTGCTATACCCACACTATAAGTGATGCAGGCAAAGTAAGGGTGGTTGAATGAGTGGGCAGTGAACGGAGGCAAAGGGCTCACACCTCCTTGATGTGCTCATGATGTCCTTCCACCCCCACTTCAAACCCATGTGAATCCACGTAGTCCATTGGCCCCATACAGTCCTAAAAGACAGCAAAGAATAGTTTGATGATCTTTGGATCTCACCTTTTGATTTGATGACGAGAGACGAGGGCTCCGATTTTGTCACCCTATACGACTGTGTTTGTTTGCTCGCGCGCGCCAGCGACCGAGATAATTTTCCAACGTCCCATAATTCCTCATAATGATTCCCTTCGAGTCAGACAATTATAACCAAATCTATAATTTAATACCGAGTTGTAAAAATTTCCGTGGGGTTTTGCTATCAGGAGTCACATCCAATTAAAATTATAGACTCAAATACCTCAGTTTGTTTGTGGATGAGATAAACCAAAAATCTACAACATCTAACGTATGTTTATCTTCAAAAATTAATTTCAACAAATTTTAAATACGCTAAATGGCTTTCGTACACTATAAATAACACAATAATAATTAATATCTAGTTTTTTGTTTATTATTTTCATGATGTTTTTTTATTGATTTGGATTTTATAATAATTTCTATAGGGGAGTTTTCGATAATTTTTTCATATTTTTTTTATCCTAAAAATAATAAAAAAGTAAATTTAACAAATTAAAATTTCTAAAAACCTCTCGAATCCAAGACAGATAACAAACCGGCTCCGTCAACACCTCCCGCGACCCAATTCATTTTCCGTCACTCATTCATTCCGTTCCTTTGCTAACAATCATAGGCACCAACCTTTTTTTTTATTTCTTTCTTTATTCTCTCTCTTTTTCTATATATCCATATCTATCTTCCCCTTCCGTCAGTTAGTATATAGGAGGGTGCAGCTTTTGGGGGTTTGAAGCTAAGCAATAAGCAGCACATGGGCATGGCTCAAGACGATGGTTGTGACACTGGCCTTGTTCTTGGTTTGGGCTACGGCGGACGGAGTGGTTGGTCGGCGACTAGTAAACGTCGACGGCAAGAGCTCTCGTTCTCGAATCGTGTCTCTGATGAGCCTTCGCTCACGCTAAGCCTCTCAGACGATGCATTTATGCCAAAGGGTGACGGTAGTAGGGGGTTTGAGGATGGCAAAAGCACCAGAGTGTCTTCGCCTCATAGCACGGTGTCGTCCTTCTCTGCCGCCTATCCTTCGAGCATTAAGAAGGAGAAGGACATCGCTGGTGAGGAGGCGGAGGTGGAGAGGGTCTCGTCACGGGCGAGCGTCGATGAGGACGAGGACGGTGGTGCTAGGAAGAAACTTAGGCTTACAAAGGAGCAATCCGCCCTCTTGGAGGAAAGGTTCAAAGAACATAGTACCCTTAATCCGGTACGCAGCAAATTCTTTCCGACCCTTGTAGCCATAATCCAGTTATTTTTTCGTCATAGAAGTTCTGATTTTCTTGTGTATTTCCAACAGAAGCAAAAGCAGGCCTTGGCCAAGAGATTGAATCTCCGGCCCCGGCAAGTCGAAGTTTGGTTCCAGAATAGAAGAGCCAGGTTTGTTGCCCTAAAAATCTTGTCTGCCGTCTAGCTTTCTCTTCTCTTTTTCCAAACCCAATATATGTTGTTGTGATTTTAGGACGAAGTTGAAGCAGACCGAGGTCGACTGCGAGTTCCTCAAGAGGTGCTGCGAGACTCTGACCGACGAGAACCGAAGGCTGCACAAGGAGCTGCAGGAGCTGAAGGCGTTCAAGTTTGCCGCGCCGCTCTACATGCAGCACCCTGCGGCCACGCTAACGATGTGCCCCTCGTGCGAGACGTTCGCCGGAGGAGCCAACGAGACCGCCAAGGGCGGTGCCGCCCCCTTCGTGGTGGCTCCCAAGCCTCAATTCTTCAGCCCCTTCACGCATCCGGCTGCTTGTTAGGGACGCGTCAAACAAAACTCTCCCTCCCCCACCCTCTAATTTTTTCCAAGGGCTTGGGATTTCAGAAAAAGGAAAAAAAAAACTTCGATATACCACATAAATCTCTTCTGCGTGACGATCTGATTGAGGGATATCTTCTATTAGTTCATGTGTAGAAAGCTAATCCTCAAAGAGACCTAGTACTGCAGTCATGTATTGACCCCATATAATAATCTCTGAAGTAGTGTGTTGCTGCTTCTACCTTATTTGATTATGTTTGTTTTCGATTGTTTATCATTGTATAGCTTAAACGATATTGTTATCTTCTAATCATAGAAATGATGCCTTAGTAAATGAATTTTCTTTATATTTCTTCCTCTCCCTCTTCCCATAAGATTTGTGTGACATGTAGTTGTGACTTGTGAAGTATGAATGAACTACAGACATATACGTATGCATGCCCTTCAATTAAGCGTGTGAGATGTGAATAGGCGCCATTGAGATGGGGATTGGTGTTGGATCACGTGATCGTGTCTGTGGACTCGTGGGGAACACTGGATATTGGAAGACGAAGAAGATGATGGAGACCAAAAGGCCTAAAGCATGGAGCGAAAAGCGTGTGGGACAAGGAAGGAATGATTGATGATAACGAGATAAAACTAAAACCCCTTCAATTATGCAAAAAGATGAAGAAGATGATGACGATTCCTCTTCTTGAGCATCAAATTGTGGGTCAGTACCATTTATTGCTTGCTCAACTGAAAAGTTTGGACTTCCCACCTCTCAAACCTCTACCACCACCACCACCGCAAACTTTTTGCCGAACCAAAACCAAAACCGTGTGATATCGAGTATTAATGCGTTTGCACCCAAAGGAGCAGAGGATCACGTGAGTGAATCACAGGGGCTCCATAATGGAAAATCGCACCAATGAAATGAAGCTAAATTTGCCGATGGGAATAAATAAGACCCCTCAATGTGGATGAGTGCCCGCCATTTAATGGGTTTTATTGACTCAGTGAGGTTGGCGTTGGTTGGAATCATGAGCCACTCGTTTAGGTCATCTTCTTGGTCATTGTGGACTGACTTCATATACTACATAACAAATGTTAGCTTAATATTGTCATCCTATACGCAAACAAGGTAGAAAAATTTATATATTGACACTGTTAGAGTTGGACAAACATGAGCTTGGACTTTGGAACGTGCGGTGTGTCCTGCCGTGACTAGTCTTTATCATTTTTATGTAGTGCAAGATCTTATCTTTGTAGATATTATTTGGTTCCCGGACAATGTGTTTCTCATTGCGAGGACTGCAACAAGTGTTTGATGGCAAGGCGACTACGAGGAAGGAGACAAGGGTGGAGGATAAGGACGTCATGTCATTTGTCACATGAGCCGTGGCCATATTGGCTCGCTCGCGTGCCGTATGATTTGGACCTGATTAGTTTAATTATTTAATGGATGCTTCTTCTATTGTTGTCTCATGCTTCGACTCAGAAATGGCTCCTCCAATAATTCCCATAATTTTTTTTTTTAAATTTTCTGGCTCGTGGATAAACCGCTTTTTTTAAGCTGAAGTTTATTTTCTACGTGGTAAACAGGCGTCTTGCCAACTCTTTATGCGGTGATTGGCGATTTATTAAGCAAATGTGAATCTGACGCCAAGATTATTAACAATAAAACTTAAAAGGACGGGGATGGGTTAAAACTTAAAAGGGTTCTGTCCGAGGAAACAGCCACATCAGTGGGCTGGGCTGAGGCCTGAGGCCAACTAGCTGATCTTACGCCAAGCCCAAACACCGGTCTAACTTGAGTCGAACAATAATGAACTGCATAGAGTCCAGCTAAGAGTGAACTAACAAGATCTAATGATGCCTAACCAAAAGTGACTAGCCAAGTAGCCGATGCAGCAACATACCTTTGCTTAGCAACATTCCTCTCGTAGGGTGATCTTGTTTTGCTTTGTGCTTTTGTGCTAAGTTAAGCTATAAATTCAATATAAAGGAGGCAGTCCTTTTTGCGCCGTTTTAAGAAGTGCACTAGACTCACAACCTCGAGTTCTGATACAACTCAAAAGGCCTCTTGGATCTTCCATCCTTCTCAATGCTCTCCTCTCGACTTTGCAATAACATCCTATAGCTTCTTTACAGATGGCAAAGACGGTGCTGCATTCGCCTTCAAAATCCGCAGATGATAGTCGAAGCTATGCCTGCTTCAAGCTATAGTCCATTCCTTTCATTCATGTTTTGGAGTCATCGTCGGCACGGCAAAAATAGGAATATGGCACGCAAAGTTGTCATCTCTGTGCTGGTACTATCAGTCTTTGTCGTCGCCGCATGGTTCTCATGGGCTCAAGAGACTACAACATTGCCATCTCCCTGCTTTTCTCCTCCTACTCTGAATAGTACAGCGGAAGACATGAGAACTGTTCCAACTGGTTCTAACCCCCTCCACGACAGGTAGCATACTAACCAGCTAGCAACCCATGTCTGCCTCGACGAAGATTGATTGCCCTTCCTTCGTTTGGTCTGTTACTCCACGATAGGGTTATTCGAATTGCCACAGAAACCCTAGAACTTTCTTTAGGTAATTTAGTTGCTTTCTCGTGAATGATGTATTCTGCTGGATTCAATAGTGTGAAAATGAGGCTTTCTTCCATTGTTGTGTTTGCTGTCTTTTGATGAACTTATCAAACGTTGTCTATTTATTTGAAGGATATTCATGTGCTCTCATGTTCAGAACTTGATCTTCTTGTCCGGAATGCAGATTATCATATATACACGATAAGAACAGCGAGAAAGTAAAAAATTTAGAGGACACGGAGTGGTCGGTGCATGCGCTACTGCTAATTTGGAATTGTTTGGTTATGTAGTTGTCGTCTTGGGTGTCTCATGTGAATCTACCTGTGCATGGTTTGGATACAAATGAAGGCGATGGATTTAGGGAACCTCCCGGACGGTAAAGCCGTAGCAGCATTGTTTGGTTTCGTCGCGCTTTTAGTTTATTATTATTTTGGTGTTTTTTCCTCTCATCGGACAAGAAATTACCTGTTTTATAATAAACATATAAAAAATAAATTTATAATAAATTATCTATTTTATTATTATTTAGTAAAAAATTTCTCGTTTTAAAATATAAATTTAAAAAATATCACGATTAAAATATTTAAAAACATTCTATTTTAATTCCATTTTATCAACTAAATTAATATAAAAAAATAAGTTATCATTATTGATTTTTGATTTAAATAATTATTAAATTAATATAAAAATATCACTTGTTTTATTTTATTTTATATAAAAGATTGATTGTCTAATATTATAAAATTAGAAATTAGAAATTTAATTTTGTCAAATTGACGTCAAGTAATTATAAATTGCGTATGCAATTTAAAACGAAATAAGAACAATTTGATTTTTTATATTAATTTAACTAGTAAAATCGAATTAAAATAGAATAATTTTAAAATATTTTAATTAACATAGTTTTTTTGTAATTTATACTATAAAATGAGTGATTTTTATTAATAATGATAAAATAGGTGATTTTTTTATAAAATCTATAAAACAATATTTTTGGGTCAAAAACTTAAAAATATATTATGTGGGACCTCCAAAAATTTACCTTATTTATCATGATTTCAATAATTAAATACAACCTTTTTTCCTTGAAAAAAGTTATTGTAAATCCTATGACTCTCATACTCATTAAGTAAATTTTGATGAAGTTAAGTTATAAACAAAATCTTTACACTCAAATTTTTTTCTTATTTCTCAATCTAATAAATTTCGGGATCCAAATCTATACATGGCGCTCAAATTTTTTGAATTTAGAAAACAAGAAAGAGAATATAAAAGTCTTTTTACACTTTACATCGATCATAATATAATTTACCAAATAATTCAGGGTTAAATGTGTTCGACATTCTTAGGGGTTGTTAGTAATTTTTTTTAAAGATATTTTTAGTTATATATTCAAAAAAGACCCAACTTACACTTACACTTTTCAAAAATCGTAATTTTTTGTATGCCACTGTAAAATTAATTTTTTAAATAAATATCCTAAAATTAACTACTATCAAATCCATATGTATATACTAATACAACAACGTTAAGAAAAAAATTTATTCACCCATTTATATATGTTGATAAATTCCAGTTCATCACTGATTTTAGTTTGAGAGGTTTCTTGAGATTTTAATTTGCTAGACTATCCTTCCTTTGTATATGTAAAAAGAGTAACCGGGAAGAAAATAGTCAAGAGCTCTCTGGTGGTGATCATTTTGATGCTCAAGTTAGATCTATTTTAAAAAATATAGATATAATTAGAAATTGAGCATTTCTCTTACCTCTCTGGTTATGCTGTGATTTATAGAGTTCATGGAGATTTGGCATATTAAAATCCCATGATCTGGGATAACTATTTCGCTAATTTTTTCTGTGGATAGGGGATGAATCCCAAATTCTTTGGAATTAATTCCTGAAGAAGCTGTAGATTTGCCGGTTGACATATCAGTGTCATTGAATCGAAACTAGTGAGTTCAGTAACAACCAAGATTTAAACTATGGTTGACCCTTCCTGCGAGTTCATTCTTACCCGAAGTGACTAAGCTTGCAAGGGCTCGGTGTATTAGTAAAACTTTAGCTCGGACACTTTTGTTCATGACTTACCCTTTGAGCTTAGTTTTATAGACTTTCTTGACTTAGAATGTTCGGCTCAGGGCTCACCCTTTAGTTGCTTTGGTTGGTTGCCACAACTAATGGCTTCGCTTTAGCTGTATACACATCCAGTTTCTTCAAACCACCACTGATTACTTGGTGTATCATCAGTGTCCTAAACTTTATGCTTCACACAATAAGTTCGGGGCCTTGAGTTTTCGATACTTCTTTCTTCTTCTTTCAAACTTCTAATCATTGCAACTTGGGTGACCCAATGCTCTAGTTTATGTTTTCAGAGGAATGAAGTGTCGACCGCCGTTTGGTTTGGAGAGTCATGCATTCATTTAACTTAATGCCCTTGGACACAAAGCGTTAGCTGTTATGTCACTTGGGAAGGTGGGTCACTGCCTGCATAATCATTTAGAGTTTTGCTCCTTTTTGAGGTGCCAATCTAGAGCCGCCCACTCATTTATCAGAGCGATGCATTGGGCACCTTGTGATTTATTTTTTCTTTAAATTTTGAAATCAGATAGGGGATATGGGTCGTGGGATTTGAATGAGGGTTCTGGAGATTTGGCCTTTTAGGCTTCGTTAGCCTTAATTGAGCCACGTGGAAGCGATCAACAATATGGCAAGACTTATATGAAAGATGATTTGTTCTTTTTTGCTTACTTTAGCAAATTTGTGAATCTTTCGTCTCCCTCCTTTATCTTCCATCTCTTACCAAAGAACCTGTTCATCCATGACTTCCTCTTATGTTCCATCGAGCTCTAGAAAGAGGTCCTCCACTGTTGAGAAGGAAAGCATTCTGAGGCAGGTGACCTATGCTCCGAAGAAGTCCTTGGCTCCCCATGGCACCCTGACATTATCATATGGAGGATGGAGTTCTATGCCTGTGCTAAAGGAGGTGAGTAGGCCCACTTTCTTCCCACTTATCCTATCTTGAAGATCGGCTCTCCTTCCATGATGTCATCCACTACAAGGGCTATTGCATCCTCCATCGTTCCTTCCATCGCATTGTCCACCATAGAGGGAAGCTCATGGGGATCATTCTCAGAGATTGTGACTTTCTTGTTATTGCCTACAAGTAAGTTCACTCATTTAAGTGATTTTTCTTTTCGCTCTTGATGATTCTAGCACAAATATTTTGCTAGTGTGGGATCGATTTTAGTGGCCCGAGATAGCAGAGACCCCAGGAGCGACCTCGAATCATATATCAGAGTTTATTTTAATTTAAAGTGTGTTATAAAGTATTGTGAGAATATTGACTTTTAATAGATGCAAGTCCCTATTATTAATTACTCCGATAATTATCAAGAACTTTCTAAAGAAAATAATCTAGCTAATAAAATAGAGACAAAAAAAGGAAAACAAAGTATTATCTGATTGATTTTAAGAAAGATGGTATATGTCTTGAGTAAGGGTATACCTTTACTTTATAATAAATTTCAACACAGAATTCTAGAAGAAATGAAGAAAGAAAAAAAAAAAGAGAAAGGAGGAGTAGAGAAAAAGCTTTAATATGTGCTGTTGTCCCACTCTCTTGCACAAGATCACGTGGCGCCTAACTCAAATTAACTTGGTTTTTGGGAGGTGTTGATGACATCGTCTGATGGGATATGGAAGAGAATAGGAGACGTTCGAAGTGTATCCAATAGCTTTGAGCATCGGTAATAACTTCGTGATTTGAGGTATTTTGGTTAGCTAATAACCCATTGACAATAACTTTATTTGGATTGGAGTATTTTCGTTATCTAATAAGACGTTGGTGATAACTATGTTCACCTTAAAGTATTTCCATAGCCAATAAATCGTAGACGATAAATTCATTTTTTCAAGTATTTACATAGCTGATAAGACATAAGTAATAATTCATTTGGTTTGGTAGCATCATCAATAGCTTATGGGTTAGATATAGCTTTGAAAATCATATCTTCAACTATTTTTGGGGATGACTAGCTCAAGGTAAGGTTTATAGTTGCGGTTTCCGTTTTGGTTTCGGGATCCAACGAAACCAATACGTTTCGGCCGTTTCGGTTTCAATTTCGGCAGTTTCGGTTTCGACCGAAAGATTTTTTTAGTTATTAATTATGTATTGACTAGAATTTGACTATATTTTGACTGTACTTTGACTTCAAATTAAAAATATGATAAAATATTGGAAAACTTTTGAAAAAAATTGAAAAATTAGGAATGAATTTATATTTAATTTTACCATAATATTAAATATTATTTTAGTTAATTAAAATTAATTTTGATAGTTAGTTACTAATATAGTCTATTTTTAATGTATATTAGTGTATTAAAAAAATATACAAGAAATAATATGAATATGATTAAAAGTTAAAAATTAACATAAGCAAATTTAATTTTTCATTAAAATGTACTTCACACATACATAATTTGTAAATTATAAGATAATACAACTAATCATCATCATCATCATAATCATCATCAGTTGAGTTTGGAATATCTGGGTGTAGAATTACAAATTTAGTACCTGGATGATCAGGACGAGTATTTGTACGTATATGAGCCAAAACAACTAACTCTGTCTGATCTCGTGCTAGCAGTTCTGAAGTATAACCATACATCAAAGGTCCAAAATGAAAATGATAACCATATTTATTAATAACATATAGTAAAAGTGGTCCAATAACCCATGAGAAATAAATATCACACTGTACGAAGTGTTTAGGAGAAATTACGGTAAGATACTGATTGATAGCATTAAGTGAATCTTGTTGAGAGGCACGATAAATTTGATCATTTATTCTTCCACGGTCTTGTAATGTCTGTTTAATTAAAACTTGTCCAAGTATATAAATTAAAGCTCGCAACAAATTTTTTTTGGCTTTACTTTCGGTGGAACGGTCATGCACACATGCACGTGAACAAAAAACTCAATGTATTTCGATCAAAATAATTTTCATTTTAGTTTCAACCAAAATATTTTTTTTATTAATTATATTTTGACTAAAATTTAACTTTATTTTTATTATTTTTTAACTTTAAATTAAAAAATTATAATATATTTAAATATTTTTAAAAATAATGAACAATTACGTGAATAATATTATGTACGTGAACAGTATCTGACAGAAACCGACAAGGGCACCAGAACCAGACTGGCGACGGCGCTGGCCCTGGTGCAAGGCCGGCCTCAAACACCTTCTTCCCCTTCTTAAATCCTCTCCCTCGCCGCCAATGCCCCATGGCCCACCTAGCCCACCTCTCTGAGGAGCCCATCACCAATGGCTCCTCTCCGGACTCCTGCCGGAACCGCCTATCGGCCCACAAAACCCCATCCACCCTTTGCTCTTGGTTCTGATGTCTTTTTCTACTCCACAATGGGTCCGACCTCAAGCTTCTCCTCAGTGTCATTGACTACCTCCTCTCCCGGGTCACCATCCTCCCCAAACACCCCCAGGCCGCTGACGTCTCCTCCGAGATGGACTACATCATCCATCAATTCCGCACCACCACCCACTGCGCCCACCTCGAGGGCGCCGCGAGAAGCATGTACATCGCCGGAAAGGGTCCAGGTGGTCAAGGCGGAGAACCAGGGCTTACCATCCTCGGTTGCTGCCAAATGCCATAAGGGATGTTTCGTTCTGTGGCAGATGGTTCCGGACAGTTGGCTGATAGATCTCTGCGTTTCCGGCCACCGGGTCATAGCGGGGAGCGACGAGAGGGTGGCATGGCATCGGACGCCCTGGCTCGGGTCCCACACTGCCGGTGGCGCCGCTCAAGCAATCCGCTCGCTCTCGTCGCGAATGAAGAAAATGAAGAACATGAACAGTACCCTAAGCCGAAACGAAATTTATCATTTCGTTTCGGCCGAAACTGAAAACCTTGGTTCAAGGGATGCGTCATCAACTGTTTCTGGGGTTGGCTAACTTGAGGGGCATATCATCAATTGCTTTTATAGTTGATTAACTTGAAAAGTGTATTATCAACTATTTTTAGGATTGACTAGCTTGAAAAGTGCATCGTTAACTACTTTTAGGATTGACTGGCTTGAAAGATGCATCATCAACAGCTTGTGAGGTTGACTAGTTTGAGTGTGCATTGTCAACTACTTATGGGGTTGACTAGCTTAAAGAGTGCATCATTAATTATTTGTGGGATTGACTTGCTTGAAAAATGCATTGCCAACTACTTGTAGAGTTGGCTAGCTTAAGGGTGCGTCATCAACTACTTTTGAGGTTAACCAGTTTGAAGGCATATTGCCAGCTGATTCTAGGGTTGACTCGCTTAAAGGGTGCTTTATCAATTGTTTTTGAGGTTAACTAACTTGAGGGATGTATCGTCAATTACTTTTAGGGTTGACTACCTTGAAAGATGCATCATCAACTGCTTCTAGGATTGACTAGTTTGAAAGATGCATCATCAACTGCTTTCGGAGTTAACTAGCTTAAAAGATGTATCATCAACTGCTTCTGGGATTAACTAACTTGAAGGGTGTATCATTAACTGTTTGTGAGATTGACTAGTTTGAGGATATATTGTCAATTACTTGTGGGATTGACTAGCTTAAAAAGTGCATCATCAACTGCTTGTGGTGTTAATTAGTTTGAAAGGCACATTGCCAACTACTTGTGGACTTGGCTATCTTGAAGGGTGTGTTATCAACTGTTTCTAAGGTTGACTAGCTTGAAAGATGCATTGTCAACTGCTTCTAAGGTTGACTACTTTGAAGGGTGCATCATTAACTACTTCTGGAGTTGAGTAACTTCAAAGTGTGACCGACGACTTTAAGTGTATTGTTGGTTGATTTCATTGACTCGATAGTGTCACCAATGGCTTAGGGGATTAGATATAAATTTGAAGTATGGCCGATAACTTGGAGAAATTCAATAGAAAGTAAGGATTTCCTATTTGGTAAGCAAGAGTTCATGCAATTCTTACTCAACAAGGGTTGAGAAACACATTAGAGGACGTCAAGCCTGAAAATATCACCGAAAGTGTCTGAAAAAATCAAAAAACTAGTGCACATAGCACAATCATCCTTAGTCTTATGGATGAGGTACTCTATCTGTTTCTTGATAAAACATCACCTTCAGAGTTATGAAAAAAGCTGAAAAAATAATATATAAGTGAGTCTATCTCAAATCGAGTTTATTTAAAACAGAAGTTTTTCAATTTTTGGATGAGAAAAGATACAAATATAGTTGATCATCTTAATGCTTTCAATAAACTAGTATTTCAATTGTTAAGCATTGATGTTAAAATTGAAGATGAAGATAAGACAATTATTTTATTATCGTTTTTACCTCCTTCTCTTGAGAATCTGAAGACTACTCTCATGTATGGTAAGAATTTAAAATTTGACGATATTTCTGCTGCCTTTCTATCTAATGAATATTTAAAAAAGATTGAAGGGGATGTGTCACACTTAGAAGCATTGATTGTTAGAAGTCGTACCAAAGAAAGATCAAAGACAAGTCGTTCTAGATCCAAATTCAAAGAAATAAACTGTAGGTATTGTAAGAAGATGAGATATAAATAAAGAGTGTTGGAAGCTCAAAGTAAAAAAACAAAGAGAATCTCAATTTAAAGAGCAAGCCAAAGAACAAGTGTCAGTTGTTGAAGGGAGTTCTGATGATGATTTTGGTAATGTTCTCTCTATTAGTTCTATTTTTGATCGTTACCGTGATACTTGGATTCTTGATTCTGGTTGTTCTTACCACATGTGTCTTAATAAGGATTGGTTTGAAGATTACAAGTCTTATGATGGTGGTTTAGTTTTGATGGGTAATAACAATCTATGCAAAACTGTTGGAATTGGAATAATTAAAATTAAGATGTTTGATAATATTATTAGAACTCTTACTGACGTTAAACATGTTCTTGATTTGAAAAAGAATTTGATCTCTTTGGATGTTTTAGATTCTGCTAGTTATAAGTATTTTGCTAAATGTGGAGTTCTTAAGGTTGCTAAAGGCTCATTGATAGTGATGAAGGGCCTAAAGCATGAAAATTTATAGGAGTTAATAGGAAAAACCGTTGAAGGTGGTGCGGCAATTTCTCAGGCTCCTTCTTCTGATATGACCCACTTATGACATATGCGTTTCGATCATATGAGTGAGTAAGATTTAAATGAGCTCAACAAAAAAAAAATTACTGAAAGGTCTTAACTCATGCAAATTGGATTTCTACGAGCATTGTCTCTGTGGTAAACAGTCCAAGGTAAAGTTTAACATCAGTACTCATTGCATTAAAGGCTTAATTGATTATATTTATTTTGATGTGTGGTGCTCTCCTATTCCATCAAAATCTGGTGCTTGTTATTTTCTCAGTTTTATTAATGATTTTTTCAGAAAAGTGTGGATTTATTTTTTGCATCATAAAGCCGAAGTGTTTTCTGTTTTCAAACGGTGGAAAACTTCAGTTGAAAAAGAAATGGTAGAAAAATCAAATATCTCAAAAGTGATAATGGCGGAGAATACAAATCAACAGAGTTTCTCAAATTTTGTAAAGATGAAGGCATCAAACGCCACTTTACCATTCCAGAAAAATCTCAACAAAATGGTGTGGCTGAAAGGATGCACTGAACTTTGTTAGAGAAAGCACGTACTATGCTCAGTACAACTAATCTTGATAAATATTTTTGGGCAGAAGCAGTTAATACAACATGTTTCATTGTGAATCGCTTTCCTCAAACAACCATTAATTACAAGACTCCTGAAGAGGTATGGACTGGTCAACCTGCAAATTATTCTTCTTTAAAGATTTTTGGTTGCTCTACTTATGTGCATGTTATCAAGAATAAATTAGATGCACGTTCCAAAAAGTGTATTTTCCTAGGTATGCCAAAGGCGTTAAGGGTTGTCGTTTGTGAGATCCTACTATTTCAAATGTAATTATTGAGAGAGATATAGTATTTGATGAAAGTGTTATATTAAAATCTTTCAAGAAAGGTCCCAGTGATATAATTCAAGTAGAGGTGGAGTATATAGTTCCTTCAGAAGAAGATATTCAGGGTATGTCCAACTCTCAAGAAAATTTTAAGAATCAAATTTCTGAGAAGACTCTACTTCGAAGATCTCAAAAAAATATAAAGCCACTTGAAAGGTATGATTTTGAAGATATGATAGCTTTTGCTTTAATTACTGAGAATGGTGATCCTTCCTCCTATAAAGAAGTAGTGCAGGATAAGAATTCTTCTCAGTGGTAAGTTGCTATAAATGAAGAGATGAATTCCCTTCAAAAGAACCATACTTGAGATCTGGTAAAATTACCAGAAGATAAAAAAATAATTGGTTGCAAGTGGGTATTTCGAAAGAAAGAGGATTTCTGTGAGATAGATGGTGTTAAATTCAAGGTCCGTTTAGTTGCAAAAGGGTATTCACAAAAGGAGGGTGTTGACTTTAATAAAATTTTCTCTCCTATGGTTAAACACAGATCTATTCCCTTTCTACTTGCTTTAGTTGCTTTTCATAATCTTAAGTTAGAATAGCTTGATATCAAAACTGCAAGGGTTCATCCAAGAAGGCAAGAAAAATTTTGTCCGCAAGTTGAACAAATCACTTTATGGTTTGAAACAGTCTCCAAGGCAATGGTATAAAAGGTTTGACAGTTTTATGCTGGGACAAGATTTCATCCACTGCAAACATGATTGTTGTGTCTATTTTAAGATGTATGTCAATAACTTATTTATTATATTGCTTCTTTATATTGATGATATGTTTATCGGTACTCAAGACATATCTCTACTTAATGATCTAAAGTTTAAAATGAAAAAGAAATTTGAGATGAAAGATTTAGGTGTTGTAAGGAAGATTCTCGGTATGGAGATTGATCAAGATCCAAAGCATGACAAATTATGGCTCAAACAGAACAAGTATCTCGAGAAGATTATTTCTCGTTTTCACATGCAGAATTTAAAACCTGTCAGTACTCCTTTGGCATCTCACTTCAAGCTTTCAGCTCAACTATGTCCTTCTACAGATGAAGAGTATGCATACATGGAGAACATCAAAATTTCAAGTGCTGTTGGAAGTCATTGTATGCTATGGTATGCACAAGACTTGATATTGCACAAGCAGTCAATGTTGTTAGTCGTTACATGGCAAATACAGGAAAAGAGCATTGGCAGGCTGTGAAATAGCTATTAAGATATATCAAAGGTACTCTTAATATTGACTTATGTTTCGACAGGAACATAGTTCAAGAGGCCAAAATTATTGGTTACGTCAATTCAGATTATGGTGGAGATCTTAATTGACGACGATCCCTCACTGGTTATCTTTTCACTCTTTGTGGAGGACCTATTAGTTAGAGGTGTACCTTACAGTCAACTGTGACATTTTCTATAATAAAGTATGAGTATATGGCAGCTACAAAAGCCGTCAAAGAAGCTCTATGGCTAAAAGGATTGGTAAGTGAAGTTGATTTTTCTCAAAATGTTCTTCCTATTTTTTACGATAATCAGAGCGCCATACACCTTGCGAAGAACCAAATGTATCATGTCAAATCAAAGCATATAAATGTCTGATTTCATTTTATTTGGGACATTATTGAAGATGGCGAGATTTCTTTATAAAAGATTCATACTTCAAGAAATCCTGCAGATATGTTGATGAAGGTGATTCCGATTGACAAGTTCAAACTCAGTTTGGACTTGATCAATGTTCAAGGTCGTTGATCCTGCCCCATAAGGAAATGACAAAGACATCTATTGAAGATTTAAATTCAGAGAATAAGAGGATTCGGGCCAAGGTGGAGATTGTTGGCTTAATTGTGTTTCGAATCTGGATTTTTCGGAGAGTCTTAATTATATTAGGAAGTAATTTAGTGAGCCTAATCCTTATCTGAATTTATCTTCTAGTAGAATACTTAAATTAGTAGAAGTCTTATTTGAGTGGGTCTTCTACCTTGACTCAAACACAGTTAGGCCACATCTATAAATACTTTATTAATATAAGAGTTTCAATATATAGAGTGTGAGAGAGAGACATAGATCAATACTCTCAAGACGTCTTTTGACAGCTAGGCTACTTAGTCTTTTATGAGAGTTGGTGATATTGGAGTTTTGCCTCTATCGTTGTAATTTTCTCTTCCTCTTCTCATTAATACGATATCCTCTGGATCGTTTTCGCCATATAAATCTCTTGTGTATTATCTTTTCTTCTTTTCTATTCTTCTTCTACATCATGAATTATGGTGAATATCGATATTTAACGCTATAGAAGAATAAGCTGCTCCATGGGCTTGGCATAAATCTTCTTCAATTCAAAGGAAGACTAATTGATTTTGGCCACTGCCGAACCTTTATCTTTTGGGTCTATATTGTTTTGCCAATAAGAGGCCCCACATCTCTTAGCAAGACTATGGTCACCCCATATTTCACATGTACCATATTTCATTAGAAACCTTATTACTACGTAAAAATGTACAATTACTGCTTGGAATTGGTTAAGTAGTAGGTTTTCCAATATCATGTTGTATGCCAAACGTGTCCAAATAATGATAGACTTTCATTTGATCGTGGTGGTTCTAGGGCTTTCTCCGACCGTAAGGAGTAGGTAGATCATACCAATTGAAGTAAATGAGTCTCCAATAAATCTGGTGAGCGTTCCAACGTGCGGCTCTAACTTTTGCTTAGTTTTTATCTGGTTGTAGGCTCTAGTGAATAATATATTCATCGAGTTTTCTATGTCCACCATGATATATTGCGTAGTGTAGGCGTCCAGAATTACCGAGATCACTAGTGTATTATTATGGAATGTTGAAATTTCTTCCAAATCCTTTGTAGAGAAGATCATATTTCAATGCTTAGATTCACAGTATTGTCTTTTCACTAGCTCTTCCTGAGCCTCCTACCCCTTAGTGATGGTCCAACATTTGTTGTTTGATGTTGAGGCTTCACTTTAGATTGGTAGGCTTTCCAGAATTATGTTGAGGTTCCCTTTGGTAAGGGGGTTGTGTAGCTCCAAGATGGGATTCCTTTGTAGGGAAGTCCAAGGATGAGGCTCTCTCCCACGGGTCTCTTTTGCTCTCTTCCCTCAATGAACAAATTACCCAAGGTGTCCTTTTTGTATGAGTCTTTCAATTTGATCTTTAAGGTATTTACATTCTTCAGTATTATGGTCATATTCTCAATGAAAATGATAGTGCCTTGATTTATCTAGGTGTTGTTGAGTTGTGCAAATTGACAAAGGCCTTCATGGCAATCTCAATATTCAATTTGAGCAAGGACTTCAGACCTTAAATTATTCAAGGGGTATAGGCTTAAAACTTGGGCCTCCGTTCTTCGAGCCTATGCTCCCTTCATTCAGTCCTCTATTTCTTTAGATCAGGAAGCTTCATTTTCCGAGGCTCTTTCTTTCATTTCCTAGAACCCTTAGACTTTCTATTTGCCACAATTACTTCTTTGGCATCAATGTATTCGCGAGTTAACTAGATGAACTCTGTGACGCTTTTGGGAGATTAGTGAGCCATCTCATAGCCAACCCGAGCCTATCTGCTCCCATTAATTGTAGCTGCAAGGATGATGAAACTATCAAGTTCCATGACCTCAAAGCGAGCCTTATTGAACCAAGTCAAGTATTCTCTTAGGCTTTCACCTTTTTTTATTTCAATGCCAATAATGTAGAGGGATCTTTCCAACGAGGTACTACCAAGACAAACTTCTGCATGAATCTATTTGCCAGATTGTCAAAGCAAGTAACAGAGTACTTTGAAAGTCCAAAATACCAAGCTCGGACTAGATCTTGTAGTGTTATAGAAAATTCCTTGTATATGCTTAAGTCCCACACTCCTTGTAGAATCATGACATTCTTGAAATTGCTGACATGATTCATCAAATATTTTATGTCGTCATACACCTTGTAAGGGGTTGTCAAAACTTTGGCTGCACAAAAGAGTATGTTACCTCTAGTATTAGAAAAGTGTCATATCTCACTCGAGATGGATGAGCCAATGCTCCCGAAACTCTCAACTTGAATGTGAAATAACCTCCCTCTAGGTGCCTCAAGCAGTTCTGATTGAGGCTTGCATGTGGTACGTGGCCTTGTCAAGCAGATCATATGTGGGATTGTAGCTATTATATTCCCTCGAGGAATGATACCGAAGAGGAGGAGTTGCAATTGAGGGGTTATACTGATCTTGATGAAGATGTCCACTGAGTTGTATAAGACTCGATGCTGGGTGATGCAATGACTCACCTTGCTGGTTTGGTGCACAACCTAAGCACGATGCTAGAGCATGAGCAGGCTACTAAGTATAATGAGATGGTAGGCTCAACGCTGCTTGACCTACAGATCTTCAAACCTCGAGGGATTGAGTCATTTGCTGAATTTCTATTGCCAAGGTTTGAAACTCTTAATGACTCACCGAATTGGAAGGTCCCAATAGTATCTTGGGTATCATATGAAGAGGAGGTGCTCGAGCCTGTTGTGGCATTTGGACCACCAAATTGGCCTGTTAGGCCGACTTAGTCAGTTCATTGGATGAATTATGAGATTTTGCTGATGCTGGGACCATATGCTCTTAGAGAGATTTTTTTATAATAATGAACATGCTACTCTTGGAGGCATGGCTGAAGGACTATCAGAGTTCTTTTGGATCTACAAGAAAGAATGATGGAGTGGTCTTCAATGAAAGCACCACTGTTAATAGGTCTAGTTCACCACCGGTTTTGATTCGAGAGGCTCCTGAAGATCTTAATCCATGGGGTTGTCCTTCCTTTGTGTCTGCAAAAAGAACAACCATGAAGAAAATCACCAAGAGCTCTTCGGCAGCAGTCACTTCGATACTCAAGTTAGATTTGTTCACCATAATATGAATATAATTAGGAATTAAACATAGTCCTTTACCTTTCTTGTTGTTCTATAATTTATAGAGCTCCTAGGAATTTAACATATTTAAATTCCGTGATCTTAGGTAACTGTTCTGCTAATATTTTTTTGTGAGTAGGGGATAAATCCTAGATTCCTAGGGGTTGATTCCTAAAAAAACTATGAATTAGCTAGCTAACATATCGATGTCATTGAACCAAATCTAGTGAGTTTGATAACAGTCAAGTTTTAAGATATTTCCAAATATAACATTGAGTTGGAGCCAAAAGTTCATAATATTTATTGTTATGACACACATGACAATTTCAATAATTTTTAATATTTACGAGAATACCATTGCTTCAATGATGGTAAATATTAAGAATTTTTTGTTTGACCCCAACAACAAATACACAAATATCTGAAAAAATAGTAGTAAAAATAGTAAATATTTGGAAACTTAAATTTTCTAGGATATTGAACAAATGTGAAGTTTTGAGCACTATATGTGTAATTTTAAAACTTTTATGGCTTAGGTACAAAATGATAAATAATTTTTTTTTTACTTTGTCACATTAATATCCACAATGGACCTAATGGTAATTAACAATGGGTCTATTTGGTAACGAGTCAAGATCAAGATTAAGGTCAAAATTAGTAAATTATTTTTATAAACTAATATTTTTTATCAAAATTAACCCTATAATAATTTAAATTTTAAAATATTAATTAATTTTTTTAATAATAATTTAATTTAATAGCAATATAAAATAATTAATATTAATTTTTTAGAAAAAATTTAAAAAATTTCTAACCTTGATATTGATTCCGAACTAAACAGACCCTATAAAAATATCTCTTTAGAACATTGATCTTTCAGAAATATATGAATAATTATAATTTTTTTAAAAATATAAATATAGATATACAGTCAAAAACTTTTTTTTAAGAAAGAAAGTTGTAGGTGATCATTGAAATTTTTAAGAAAAAGGGTTATAGGGGGTCATTGAAATCAAAAGAAATTACTAATAGGTATGGTAAATCTCAGGGATTATACTTAATAACCAAAAAAAAAAGTTGTTGTTTTACATATAACTTCCTAATAATACCCATAATTATTCCATTCCCTATGTTAATGATACTATTTTGGTCTGTAAATTGGGCTGGGCTCTGGCTCAGCATTAGGACAAATTTTGTGTCCTAGCTATAATTAAAAGTTTTAAACAAATAATTACCCATTTTATTGTAAATTTGTAAAAAAATATCTATTTTGTTATTATTAGTAAAAAATCACTCTTCTTATATTATAAATTTATATAAAAATCACATCAAATAGAATATTCAAAAAATATTTTATTTTAATTTAATTTTATCAACTTAAATTAATATAAAAATATAAATTGTTTTGATTTTATTTTAGTTTAAATAAATATTAAATTAATATAAAAGATAATTTATTTTATTCTAATTTTTTTGAAAGATGGTAGTCTGATTTTATCAAATAAAAAAATTTAAAATCTAATTTTATCAAATCGATTATCCAATAATTATGAATTGGTATCCAAAGTAAAATTAAATAAAAATAATTTGACTTTTTTAAATTAATGTAATTTATAAAATTAAATTAAATTTAAATATTTTTAAATATTTTAAACGATGTAATTTTTCGTGAATTTATAATATAATGCCAATAATTTTTTACTAATAATAATAAAATAAGTGATTTTTTGTAAATTTAGATTAAGACAGATAATTTTTATTAAAAATTCTATAATTAAATTCTCAACTTTAATTTATTATCGGTATTAACGATGGTTAGCGACAAGGTGGGTGTAGTTTAGTGGTTAGAATTCTAGGTTGCGGTCGTAGGGACCTGGGGTCGAAATGCAGCAGACGCACTTCTGTTTTTCACTATGGTGATTTCCGTCGGCCAGCATAGCAAAGGAACCAAACTGTAGATAGTGCCTTGCAGCTGTTGCTTCGAATCTGCTGTTAAGCATTGATATTTATGGTGTCCTCTTAAAAATGAGTTTCAGTTCATGTACTTCGGCACCGACAGTAATCCGACTCTAACTCTACTGTTTGCACACGTGAACGCACCTTGAAATAGCCCTTCTTTTTAGTTATTTAGAAACAGTTGTCAAAATCTTTGATTGTGAATTCAATTTCATAATCTAATTATGTTGTATTGGGAGAACAAAAAATATCAAATCAGGACTGAATACTAAATTATTTTAGAAATATAAACCGATAAAATATAGATATTTTAATACCTGATTTGTGATTAATTTATCATATCTAATGTTATAATATTTTTTTTTCATGTGTAATTGAATTATATTAATTTTAATCAATAATTCTCTATTATATTAATTCTAATCAGTGTTACTAGAGAACCGTTAATGTTAGTTAACAATTTTCTACTTGAGCGGCAACATTCGGATATTCACTATTAGTCACAAAAGTTTCACTTGACTCAATTTTTTAAGTCCAACACTAGCACTTAATTAACTATGTTTAACATGATGTCGATTAAGCCTCAGACCACATTCGAAAGAGTTTTACCTCTACTCCAATCAAATTTCGATACTAACATATAACTCAATCACATCATCGACTATCAAATTAGTGTCTACCGCTATGTGATTTATCCATGCACCATTGACAAATAAGTCTTGTCTTAATTTTTGACTGTGAGAGAGACCACTATATAACTCAACTCAATTATATTAATTGCACAATTTGAAGTTATAGAAGGTTTATGGATCATCTTATTTGTAAATAGCACAAAAAATAAGAAATAATATAAAATAAAATAAAAATAAGAAAAACAACAATATACATAATTCACCTAAAATCAAATTACATCCACGAGCGAAAAATTCATTATGAACATACTTTACCAAAATTTACAAAAAAAGACTCAACTTTTTCTTATTCAACTAAATATTTCACCAAGATTGAGAGATGCTTCCACCTTCAAAAAAAATCTCTAAAAAAACACCACGAAAGATTAAAAAAAGCACCAGAAATTTTTTTTTCCCTTTTATTCTCTCTGTTTCTCTCTAATTTAACCACAACACCACTAAATCTTATGAATTATCAGAGTATTTATAGACTATTGTTAAGTCTAAATTTTACTTTGATTACAACTCCTAATATTATATAATAGGTACGCATAATCATACACAAATCAAAATTCAATTTTGAATTTCTAATTTAACTCAAACTCTAATATGAGTTATTCAAACTCAATAATCTTCATCTTGTCTTAAACTCGAACATACTACTACCACGAAGCTTTAGTCTTATACTTTTAGAAGGCTTTCGAAAAATTTATATTTGGTATCATAACAAGTAACTTGGGAAGAATGCCTATCTTTAGTCAAATCAATCTGAATTACACTTACTCCTTGCCGTTATAATTATTGAAACTCCACCTACAATAGTATTTTCTATCAATCAATAAATATTCTTGCACTTCTTTCTTTTCATGAAAATCCTAATGCAACGTGCCCACCTTTATGACTTCATTTCTTATTGAACAACTACAATTTTTTGAGTTTAGTATATCTAGTGAAATTAAATTTTTTCGCATCTTGTAAATATGTCTCATCGCAATTAGAATGTGAATTACTCTATAAAATATCTGAATTTTGACTCTTCTCACACCAGTGATCTCATAAATTACATTATCATCTAACCAAACAATACTTTTCTTCTTATTTTTCTCATAAAAGGTAAACCAATATTTTCTACAACAAACATGATACGAACTATTTGAATTTAAAATTCAATCATCAGAAGTATTAATTTCTGTAGATACTGCAAATACATTTTCATCTGTATTATTCTCGAGTTCTATGCAAACGTCAACTGTTGTCTTCTCATCAATAACATTATATATTCAGAATAATTCAATTCAATGTCTTTTTATTTATTTTCTCCCAATATTCGTCACTCATTTTAGTCAATTTATTTTCTTTACCTTCTAACTTTTGTCATAAAGTAAAATTTTTTTACCGTCAAACTTTTTCGCATTTAATAGAAATTTTGTGATCATAGTTGTTTGATACTCTAATGATAATTATTATGGAACTTCAAGAATCTTGAATTGAATCAATATAATATGTCAAATGTCAATCTATCCTATACGCCTAAATTTGTAAAATATGAGTCTTCTCAATACTCAATATCGGAGTAATTTATCACAATTACTATAATAATGTTGGAACTTTGAGTCGACAAATTTGAAGAAAAATTATATTGAAATTTTTTTTTGCGATATATGGTGGCAGCGACGAGGCTCAAAAGCACGTGATATCATTTTTTTTTTCTCAATTTCTGTGATTTGTTGTTCTCTCGACCCAATTTAAAAGTTTATTCTTAACGAGGGTACTCTTTTAGGTATTTATTCGCCTCAGCAAGTTGCGATACATTATGTTTTTCACGGAATCCAAAGATTATATTTCTCTTGTTCTACTTCTTCTTGTTTTGATTTTGGTTGGCTCTAAGTGACATGGGACCCTGCCACTACATTACAGTTGTCAAACTCGTGAACTTGGGAGGCGGGGTTCTGCAGGTCCAAGAGGTTTAGCCCAGAAGTTCAGGGCCCCTCAGTTATTCTTCCTATATTCCTACTTGGACCCAGTTAACTTAACTGGGGCTCATCTTCTTCATCAATGTGGCCAGCAGATGGCAGTGTTGGACTAGTCTTGTCTTTGGGTCCACTACTTCTCCATTTTGCCATTTTCTTAGTTCAGATGATATTCAAAGGCTAGAGAGTAAAATCCAACAGAAGAATTCGAGCATGCACTACAAAAGAACACGATAACACATATAGAACCGACAATTTACAGATTGTTGCTTCTATTATGAAACCAATTCGGCCGAACACTACATACAGATGATTTGTAGACCACACAACAAGTTTTTCTGAACTGTATATATATATCTCCATACATATACTCATAACACTAATTTATGCATCTCTGATTAGGCACAGTACACATACACTAATAGTCCATGACATGCGCTATTAATTTACCAACCTTCATAGGCAATGGTTCATATTCCAGCCATGCATTCCGGTGGTGTGTGGGGGTAGCGGGACTTATCGGTGCAATAATCGTAAGTCATAAAGTTCATGCGGACCCATTTATACTTCCTGGCTTGGACGGCGTCGAGCTCCTTGTACGTAGCACCCTCCCACCAGTTGTTTGTGCTTGATGCGCAGCTCGCCGGGCCGGGAACTACACAACCCTCGATGTCAAAGTCCTTGTAGTACGCATAGAATGGGGCCTTGCTCCAGTCTATCTTCTCAAGCCCGCCTCTCGTGGCCCAGTCGTCGGCTTCCCACAGTGTGGAGTACACCCCCATGGGTTGAGCCTTGGGGAATGGAATGCCCTTCGCCTCGTTGTTCTTGTAAACCCTAATAGGTACATCATCGACATAGAACCTATACAAGAAAAAATAATTATACCTTTAGTTTTAGATGAATTATAAAGTGCTATGTGATGGACCAGCTTATTAGTATGGTAACATACAGCACACGGTCGTGATTCCACAGGATGGAGTAGGTGTGGAACTCGGCAGCAGGGTCAAACCAGAGGTTGATCCGCTGTTCGCGGTCACCCTTCCCGTGGGCATACACGTTGGTCTGGACCGTGTACGGCTGCCCGGTCCTGTTCCCCAAGAACTCAAAATCAAGCTCATCCCTAACGTTATTGGTGTCGGAATTCATCTAAAAATGCCATGAAAACAAACTTTCACCAGTTAATTATAATTGAAACTTGAAGTAGATCTGCAATTTACGAAGGAGAAGTTGTGGGCAACGGACATAGAAAGCAGTGACGGTTCCGGCAGAGTCACCGGGGATGAGCTTGATTTTCATGCTCACCCGGCCAAACAAGTACTGGTTCTTGGAAGCAAACCCACATCCCGATGCTTGGTCTAGGACAAGCTGAATGGATCTTCCTTCTTGGATTTGCTTGATGTGAGAGTCCTCCCATGTCACGCGGAAGTCATCGTTGAAAGTCGCAGGCCGAGCCGCAACGTAGACGGCGACAGCAAGCAGATGAAGCACAACAGAGATAGTGCTGGCGTGCCCCATGTTTAACACTATCTGCACTTCAAACACCACTTGTAGTTGAAGGCAGCTATTGCTACCATCTTTGGGTATTTATAAGAGAAAAGAGAAGGATTGCATTGAAATGGATAGCGCCATGACAGCTTAGAAATCCAGCTAATGGCGAGCCAGTCGTGGCCCCGGTCTTTCTCAGTCTCTATCCAACTGTGTTATTTTCGCGGCTGGGCCTCTTAACGACCATTTGTCACTGCTACGTTTCCCTCCTAGTTCCCTTCACGATATACGCGAATCTCTTTTGCGAGTTTCCGAAAGGATTGAGCTGCTAGCCAATAATGTGACGCCACGTATGCTACCGACTATCAATTTGCATGATTGCTGGCACGTGTCGCGCATTCGCTGGATGGAGGTATGGGGATGTTTGACCGAGAGAGACTGGTGTCTCGTCGCGTAGCCGCACGCACGGCCCGATGGATTTTGTCGCGACATGCAGCAGTTTTCTTGCATGCGAGTTTCCTCTTCCAAAAAATAAAGAAAATTGGAAATAAATAGGAACGCAGAGAAAAGGTTGGCAGATTATGACATCTCAACCATCAAAGTATTGCCGTGACATTTCTTTTTTGTTTGAGAAAAATAGTTCGTATTTCAAAAATTGTGATTTTTGGAATCTAGTACTGAATGCCAAAAATTGTCATTGGACATAAAATATTTTCCTAACAAAAGATGAATGATGGATGAGAACAAAACATGTACTATCAGAGAGACTAGAGGTACAATTGTGGTTGGATTTGCACTAGTTGAATTTGCACCAGAGACTTAGAAAAAAGTAGGGTAGACAAGTCTATTCAGCTTGACCAGGGGGTTGGGTGGTCCTCAAATCTTGATTGTTCATCACCAATGACAACTTCAACATGCAGATTGATGTATGGCTGCCATTGAATCTTATCATCTTCCTACAGCCTCTGGGCACGCCTACTTAATGTTGCATTAGTGCTTTCCATGTGAAGTTGTCCATTTTAATTGCTCCCTGAAAAGGAAATTGATTAGTTATAGGTACAAGCATGAAGCGCTTCTCTCTCTGATATATTTTAATGAGATTGAATGGGGTTCATGCCCAAGTATCTACAATGAAGACACATGCAGGCATGGAAGTGAAGACCCCGCTCTTCTGTTTGCTCAGTAATGAACCAAACAGGTTTCTGAAAATTACGCTGCACAAATATGGATTTACTTTTTGATGCACTGTGCATTCTATTATTAGCCAATCACAATTGCCAGGCTAAGTTTGAGTCATCATCAGTCACTGTTTACTTACAAACAAGGCAAAAAAGGATAACAAAAAAGATTGATGTAAATAGGCTGCCTCTTGAACTCAGGAAAACCATGGCGCTCTTTGCTCTTATATTTAAAACCATATAAAGTCTATGTGTAATAGCCTGCAAGCAAGCTAGCAACTTATGTCTATGTTCACTCCTATTGGACACCCTCCCTTGTTAACAACAAAAGATTGTGTAAATTTTTTCTCAGGGGTGTTAATCTCAATCGTATAGGTCCCCTGATATCCTCTGAATCTGAATTCTCTGTTGGTGTCAATGTGTCCATGGGCATGAGAAAGCCACTCCTGCTTCAGAGCAAGGTACCTCTTGCCAGCCTCATTAATTTCACCCTCAGCATCAACCAAGTGAGAGTGATCCCTGCACATAAATAACTCCCAGAATCCCCACAGCATTATTCCCTCTACAGTGGGATGTGCATAGGCTTCTCGGAGCATAACCTCCAAATCATCAGCTCTGATGTGCTCATTTGCTGCAGCTACATCTAATTCAGTAAACCATATGGGAAGTCCCAGTACCGCTAATTTATCCAATGCAGCACGTACAATAGGTCCTACTGGATGATCAATGTGACCTTGAATACCAATACCTCCAACTGGTGCCCCTTGTTCTTGCAAATCAAGGATTTGTTGTATGTACTTTTCAGGAGTGGAATTGGCATCACGCCCATCTTCCACATTGTAGTCATTTACAAAGAGGGTTGCTGAAGGATCAAGCTGATGAGCTTCTCTGAACATGTATGCACGGATGTCTTTACCCAGCCTATCTTGGTAGAAGGAACCATGAAGCATCTCATTATTCACATCATAATGCATAAACCTGTCTCTATACCTGGATAGTAGATCCTTGAGACGATTCTGCATGGCTATCATCAGATCATGTGGGCTCAGTAATCGGACCCATGGCTGGACAGCATCTTCGACCTCCCAGAAGATGCAATGGCCTCTAGTCCTGAGGCCATGCCGCTCACAAAAGTTTAGCATCTCATCAGCATCATGGTAATTAAAATTTCCTTGTTGCGGCTCTGTATGGTACCACTTCAGCTCATTTCCAAAGACAGCCCAATTAAAATTCTTGACAAAGAAATCAACAAATTCTTCATTCTCAATGTTTGATCGGTTGATACATGATCCAAATGGAAAGCTGTTTTCTATTTGTCTGACAATCACAGGCACACCATGCAAATTGACAGCATCTAATTCTGGAAATTTCAGGATAACATCATGCTTTCTTACCTGTAGACACACCAAATTAATGATTGTATAAAAAAAATGAGTGGTAGATCTTAAAATTTTTCAACACCCAAATGTGTAAAAACTCAAAATGAGCAACATTAAGAAAGAACATTCTAGTTATCGAACAAGACTGAAGTACCTTATCTATTTGTTCTTTTAGATGTTCAAATCTCGCCTTCCTATCAACAGGAAATATGTGGAGTCCTGAAAGCATCAGATCAACTCCTGGCGAAGGACCCTGAAAGTAAACCACTACATTAGATGGATTTTTCTCAATTCTGAATGAGCCTGCAATCTCATGCCATCCATCATCATTCACTTCAACTTGGCCTCCATTAACCCACTTATTGTCTGCATTAAGAGCAACATTGACATTTTGAGGTCCACCTGCTAATGAACTTACACGTACCCAAGCAGCAATTTGGTAAGTTAAATGTAACTTCAGCTTGTCTGTGATTGCCTGGGAAGGTCCCATCCAGGTCTCACTGCGATTAGTAGCAAGGACATAGCGTCCACTCAGTGTTTGATGACTACCAAGAGATTCACTTGCTATTGGAGGTAATATCAGTGGTGATCCTGTATGAATGCTCAAAAAACATGAACCAAGAGGCTTCCACTTCTTCAGGCCATCATTAAATGTGCTGTTCTCAATTATATTAACTCCATACTGATCATTCTGCAAAAAAAAAACAGACTCAAAATTATCAAAAGATGCAGAATTGTACATTTTCATCAGTGCAATTGATGGCACCCATCCTGCATGGGAATTGCAAGTCATTTGTAGTCCTAATAAAGATCCATAAATGAAAGGCATGATTCTCATGGACATAAAAAAGAGCAAATTTTGTTCATTGATAGATAATGCCCAATACAGGTCTTGCTTCAATAACCAATATCAAAACATACAATCCTATTTTGCAAGTAGATGAGATTGTGAGAATAAGTGTGCCTTCCATACCAGCTGATGCTTTAGACTGTTGCAAGACACTTCCACAGAATCTATAATGAGGTCAATGCCAGGAGAAGGCCCCTCAAGATAGAAAACCACATGTTTGGGCATGCTTGTCAATGAAAAAGAGCCTTCCAATATTTCCCATTGCTCTTTTGACACTGAAGCTCTGAAAGCAATTATTAATATTGCTGTCATATACTCCAATAGAATGAGAAGAAATAGCTGGAATCCAAGAATTCAATACCTTCCAACTTGCAAGTAACTTATAGAAGAATCTGGGTACTTTAGCTTCAAAGTTGCTAGAACCATAGCAGGTTCCTGATGAGCTCCCCAGACTCTAACACAAGCTCGAACAGTATAAGTGGTACCAGCGGAAACTTTTTCAGTAACATCTTGCTCCAAACCTTGCCAACCTTCTGTCCTATTTGTCACAACAGCATAACTCTGTCCTGTTTTTGCAGTTATTCCCATGAACAAATTAGATTCCCCTGATACAACATACCCATCACAGCAATTGAGGGTCCAAGAATGAAGCCCATTGGAAAAATCATAATTTGAGATGATATTTTTAATGAAGCTTCCTTGCGCACAAACTCTATTCACATTCAGCCCCTGAAACACAAAGGCAGAAGGATGTAGCCTTTGAAATGGAACAATAAAAGGAAACTCCTTAACTATTTTTCTTTAGTGTAATTACACATAGAACATTGATCCCGAGAAAGAGAACTCCAATACTCTGAAACACCGCACAAAAGTAATACTTAAGGGAATCTACTTTTCTTTTTCTTGGGAATGGCACATCAACCAACATTTTTGTAAAAATGACAAATTTATTCTGTAAAATGGGAAAACATATCATTGACAAAAACCTTTCCTTCTGAAACATATGTCAGGATAGTTATACAGAAAATGAAAGCATAACCACCAAAAATCTTGACTCAAAATACTTTAGTTTGGATAAGCTAGGGTCAGAAGATACAAACAAAAGTCGCCAATTTCTGCTTAATATAGTTTTTCATACCTCAATATCAGGTGGGTTTGAAGGCGGTGCTTTCTTTGCATGTTTTATCACCAAACAATTGGCAAGGATATCAGTACCAGAAGGTGGTCCTTCTAAATAAATGACAACTTTTGAAGCAACACTGTTCAGAAGGAACTTCCCCTTCAGCTTCATCCACTCCTCATTCGTTGCCTTCAAACTTTAAAAGTAGTAAATATTAAATGCTTGCAAAACTACAGAAGTTACAATTCATATGGACAGACACAATTGACACGGTTTTCCTGTACCATTAAATCTGGTATAGGTTTTAAGGAAATTGAGCATAAAAAATACAGGCAATAAGTTTTAGCAGAAGTGTGAAAGCCTATAGAAACGGGCTCACTTCGCAATGCCGATGTACTGTTCACGGCCATTTGGAGCCTGGATCCACAATGTTGCACGCACATCAGCACTACCAGCATTCCCATGTATCCGAACTACTGCAGTAACCTCATAAGCAACCTTTCTCTGCACCCTACCAGTGATCTCTTGTTGGATTCCATTCCAGCTCTGACTACGATGAGTTGCATATGCAAAATACTTTCCATGCAATGGAAGTACTTTCCCATTTCCCACAGAACTCAGTAAATCAAGCTTACATCCTCTCCCAGACCAATGATTCAGGCCATCCTCAAAATGAGGGTTCCGTATGATGTTTTCATCTCCCATAGAAGCATGCCATTCTTTTACTTCCTTCAAAGTGAATAAAGAACACCATAAGCTTCTGTTTTTCTTGTTTCTAATAAGTTTCTGTTTTAGATATTCAATAGCAATCAATTGTATGGCCTACAGTAAACTTTCAATCTCGGAGATCTTACATCAAATGACACTAGGTTGGAGATATGATTCCACTATTTTAATTACTCTCTCAAGAGGGGAAAAAAGGATAATAATATAAAAAGCAACCCCTTTTATGGTCAAGTTACAGAATTTCACTTGATAGCATCATTCATGGCCACATATATAGGAGATATAAACTGCGTTGAAGCAAATCTGACAAATTTGAAGCAAGTGGATATCATACGAAAAAACATGTGCAATATACAACGAAATGGAATTATGGAGATGAAAATTAAGCTTCCTGTGAAGGAAGAAAATGAGAAATGGAAACTACATACCTCAATTTTTTTTGGGATAGAGATGTAGATTATTACAGAATCTATGAGCAAGTCAATGCCCGGTGATGGACCTTCCAGATAAAAAACTACACGTTTTGGCATGCTTGACAAGGAAAAAGTACCGTCCAACCTCTCCCAGCGATCTTCTGAGGCTGAAGCACTGCAAGAACCGTTTGTAGTTGATGTAGTTCTTGATTATAAATGAAAGAAAAAGAAATAAACAACTATTTGCCATACAATTGCATACCTCCCCACAAACAAATAACTAGTAGGCAAATCTGGATACTCCAACTTCAGAGTCGCTTGTACTCCAATGCTTCGCTGAATATTCCCGCAAACTCTAACAAAAGCTAAGACAGAATATGTAGAACCAACAGAAACCTTCCCAGTTATATCTTGTTCTAAACCCTGCCAGCTTTGGGTTCGTCTTGTTACAACTGCATAGCTCTCCCCAGTGTTTGCAGTTATTCCTTTTAATAGACCAGTCTCCATTGAAGCCACGTAAGCATGACATGAATTGGGATGCCACGAATCCAGTCCTCGAGAGAACTCATGATTCAAGAGGATATTATTTACATGACTAATTTGTTGATCAACAATAGCTACCCTCTGCGACAAAATTTCAAAATGTCAGAAGAATAGTATTTCACAAGTATTAGTGCTCAGAACAATAACATATACATTTCATAACACTCAAACATTACAGAGTTCATGCTATGAAAATACAGGAGAACAAAAAACGCCAAACAAGAAGGACAAGCTTGATTCTGATAGTGGTATCATTATGTTAAAGTTCCCAAAATCCCAAGAGTAACTGAAGTTAAAACTAATTCTCTACTCCACAATATGATGGCTCAAAAATAACATAGAAGTGTAACATAAGGGCAGGATAAAGGAGCTACCTCATCATGTAATATAAGTTTTGAGTCTTGAGATGGCATTTCCTTGAGCAGATTCTTTGAGCTTTCAATCTCCAAGGGAGATTGGCAAGTAGCAGGAACTTTTGAACTTTTAGGTATATGTTCATTAAGAAACTTTAGAAGTGTATCAAATCGATCATTGATAGTCTTCTCCAGGGCAGACATCCCGTGGTCCAAATTTTCAAGCCTCAAGTTGATGCAATCAATGGCCTTTACAATATACTAGAAAAAATAGAGGAGAGAGGCAATCAAGTCACAGAATGACCTCAAGTTTCGAGATCAAACTTATACGCAGAAAAAAAAAGAATTTGATCAAGCCAAGGATCAAGCCTAAGACCAATGTATCTTTGGACAAAATCTTATTGAGGAACTTCTTATTGAAGTCAAAATGAACAAAAAATCACTGACATAAATCCTGCAAAATAGATGACCATTATCTCTTCTTCTTTATAGAGAACTTTTACCAACCACGAAATGATCAGTCAAGTTCAAATGTTACATCTCTTCCTTTTCCCGAGTTATCACACCATGGAAATGAGAAAGATGTTTTTCATCGAGGTACTCAAAAATCAAGTACTCTGGCGATGAACAATGCTCTCAGATCTTAATTTTATGATCGTTAAAAACTTCTAATTTGCAGACATAATCGGGAAACAGAATAGAATTGCAACTACATAAGACCCACATTTTGGAACTTCTTTTTGTCTAATCAAACACCCTAAATTTGAAATTTTCCAAAGCATAACTAGGGTCATCTGTGTTCCTCAAATCCAAACTTGCTCCAATTAATTCACAAGCAGTTTCCATTTTACCCAAAACATGGTACAAATTCATCAACAAACACAAGATCCAATCACAAAAACCAAAACGCGCGAGTAGTAAAATACTCTCACAAAAAAGGGAGCAGAAGAAGAAGAAGGATCGCAGTACCTCAGAACCATCTGGATGCCGATGGCTGCTG
This sequence comes from Trichopus zeylanicus subsp. travancoricus, assembly GCA_005019695.1. NCBI lineage: Eukaryota > Viridiplantae > Streptophyta > Magnoliopsida > Dioscoreales > Dioscoreaceae > Trichopus > Trichopus zeylanicus. The sequence goes on along the minus strand of RXID01015215.1, from coordinate 280,673 downwards.
CGAGTTTCGGCCATCGGATCGGCGGATTCCTATCAAAGGTGCGATTTTGATGAGGAAATCAGGAAATAAAAAGGAGTAAAATTCCAGAAACAGATTGGCTGTGCCCTTGCCTTAGTTTCTGGCTGGATGTGAGACTTTCCAGAGCTTCTCCGGCCTTTGAAACTCAATGACGAGACCCACCTCTTCATCACACCCAGTGAAGTCTAGTTTGTTGGTATTTCTTTTTTCAGGTGAAGGATTCAATGGAAATCAATAAAAAGAACGAAACTGAAGCTTGAGGACAACAAAAGAGCGCGATCATTTTCCATAAGATTTCCCCGGATTTCTCTTTTGAATCTCGATATTTTTGTTAGTAAATAGTGGTTGGTGATTGCAGATTGATGGTCTGTGCAACCTTGCTTCTGTTGAAGGGTTTTGTTTCATCACCGTCATTTTATCTTGAGATAAACTTTTTGCCTTTCTGTTTTTTTTTTTTGCTTTTTGTTTTTTTTCTTTTGATTTTTGGGTGTTTTGTTTGCGAAGGAATAATAGCTTTCACTGTAACAGCTATTTTCCTATGTTTAATAGGAGAAAATTTCTAACTTATCAAACAGAAAAATTTTAATTTATAAAAATTGAGAAGCCAACAGTAAGATATGGTCGTTTTATTTGTCTCAAATAATAAAAATTATTCAAATTTTAACAAATAACCATCTATTTTATTATAAAGTTATAAAAAATTATGTATTTTATCACTATTAGTAAAAAATTATTTATCTTATATTATCAATTAAAAAAAAATAATTACGTATAAGTCCCTGTAATTAATCTTAATTACGTATAATCCCCTAATTTCCGGAATTACCCACACCCTTATTTTCGAAAATATTTACCCACACCCCTTTATTGTTATTTAATCAAAATTTTCTCAAAAAATTTCGATTTTACCCTCGATTATTTTTATAAATACACCCCTAAAAACTTATTTTTTATATTTTACGTCACGAAATTCGATTTTTTGTAAATAAAACCCCGAACTAACTCTTTATAGAAAAATCCTCGAAATCTAGATTTTTACAAATAACACCCTGGCACGCGGGAGCGGAGGCGAAGGCCGGGCGGGCGGGAGCGGAGCACCAACACCCGAGCGCGGACGGCCAAGGCCAACGCCGTTCCGACCCTGCGTGCGGGGGATGGAGGCGCCGGCAGGCCGCCTCGAGGTGTTATTTGCAAATAAATCCCGGAATTATTCCGAATTACAAAAAAATCCAGAAATTTTCTTATAAATCCCTCTCCTTCTTACTGTAGCCCCAAACCCTCAGCCGCCGCCGCCGCTCTGCTCTGCCGCTCCCTGTGCTTGTGCTGCCATCGCTGCCCCGCCGGCGAGTAGATCGTCGTCCGGTCGCTGGCCTGCGCCCCCCATGCCGTCGCTGCTCTGCGCCGCGCCCCCCACGCCTTCGCCGTCGCTGTCGTTGCTCGCCCCTTGCTCTGCCCTAGTGCCGTTGCTGCCCCGCTGGCGAGAACACCACCGTCCCGTCGCTGCCGCGCTCCTTCGTCCTCGGTAAGCCACCACCACCTCCCGAACACCCCCCCCCCCCCCCCCCCCCCCCCCCCAAACCCCCCCTTTCCTTCGCGGCCGAGGTCGGCGAGGACGCCCGGTGGAAGAAGGCCGGGTGGCGGACGTCTGCGCGTGATGGCGCCCTGGCGCGGACGCCGAAGGCCGGGTGGTCACGACCGTCCGCACCGCTCGCCCTCGAGCCGGCGTCTGCCAGCCTCCCGCTGCCGAATGGCCTCGGACCCGCTCCCCGCCCGACGGCCTCGGACCCGCTCCCCGCCCAACGGCCTCGGACCCACCCATCGCTCCCGCCCCCGCCCCCCGCACCGCCCCCGCCCCCAGATGGCCTCCGCCTCTCCTCACCCCTCTCCCCGCCCAACGACCTCAGATCCCCTCCCCATTCGACGTCCTCAAACCGCTCCCCGCCCGATGACTTCGGACCCACCGATTGCTCCCACCTCGGCCCCCAGACGGTCTTTGACACTAGCCCACCGCCCAAACCACCACCTCCCCCCCCTGGTGGCCCATGGCCTCGGACCCCCTCCCCGCTCGACGGCCTCGAACCCACCCACGACTTCCGTCTCCGTCCCTGCCCCCAGATGGCCTCCGATACCCCCGGCCCTCCCCCTTTGCCTCACTGCCATCCCCACTCCCCCGCCCCAGCCCCCGTCGCCCGACGGCTTCGGACCCACCCACTGCTCCCATCCCGGCCCTAGA